>WOXC01007433.1:0-2500 GCA_011680675.1 Gymnobelideus leadbeateri
AATCAAGACTTTTTGGGGGGGCAATAAAAGTGCCCAGATCCCCTTAGAATACTGTGCTAAGCAAGGTAGGTTGGGGTGAGTGGTTTATTTCTCATTCCTTTCTATTCTTGTTCCCAACTAACCAGGCTTTGAATTCAATCATGAGACTTGAGATCCCTTGGCCAGCTGCTCTGTTCTTGGGCTCCAAGGCTTGTGAAGTAAGATGTATCCTAGATCTTTGAGGAAGGTCATGTGGGTGACCCAGAATAATAATTATTATTCTAAACTCTCTTGAGTTACATCTAAAATAATAATAATAAAAAGTAATAATCTACTTTTTGTAGCAATTTTAAAATTTCAAAGCCTGTTTCTCATAATAACCATGCTTATTTTTCGGATGAGGAAACTGAGGTATAGAGAGTTTTAAGTAATTTGTCTAAGGTTGGAAAGCTGATAATTATCAGAGCTGGAATTCAAATTTAAGTCTTTCTCCTCCCAAGTCAGAGTGCTTATAGCTGGGGAAAAGCAGGTGGGCTGAGTGTGAAAGCAAGGCAGAACCAAGAGGAAGGTATATCAGAAGAAAGGGGTTTATAAAGCAGAGGCAGCCCAGGGGGCTGTGGTTCTATGGGAAGAGGCAGGTGATAGGGAACCAGCAGGGGTGCATGCTTTGTGTGTGTGTGTGTGTGTGTGTGGGAGAGAGGGAGAGAGGGGGAGAGAGGGGGAGAGAGGGAGAGAGAGAGAGAGAGAGAGAGAGAGAGAGAGAGAGAGAGAGAGAGAGAGAGAGAGAGAAAAAGAGAGAATGGAAGGAAGGGAGGGTGAGAGAGGACAGAAGGGGGAGAAGGGGGGAGGGAGAGAGAAGGGAGAAGGGGAAGCTGGGGAGGGGGAGAGGAGGAAAGGAGGGAGAGGGTGGATTTCTGCTTTGGATGGAGTGGGGTGAGGTAGGTACACAAAGCTGGAGGAGCCCAGCCAGAGATCAAAGCTAGGATGAAAGGAATTCTTCTCAGAAACAGCAACTGGGACACAGGGCTTTGTGACAGGAGAGACAAGACAGGCAGATGGCCTTTGCTTGTCAGTGGGAATTGCCTGTGAATTCCCCTGAAGGGAGGGAATATAGTCATAGGTCCCCTTCTTCCTTGCCACCCTCCTTTTCCCCCACCAAAGGGAAAAGTGGAGGATTCAGGCTGGACCCTGGCTAACAGTCTCAGAATCATTGAATGTTTTCAGGGCTGGAAGGGAACTTGGGGAGAGTCTAGCCCAGTTGTGCTAACAAACACCTATAAAATGGGGGCCCTATGGCCCACATATTGTATTAGAAAACCGAATATAAACATTATCTATGTTCTATTGTTATTTTAATTTATTTTGTTAAATAGATCCCAGTTACATTTTAGGCTGGTTTAGGATCCCCCCTTGGGAATGCTATTGGCAGGCTGCATGTTTGATATCTCTGGTCTGGCCCCACCTCCTTATTTTATAGATGAGGACACCACTGGGGCCTAGAGAAGGGAGTTCTTGGGTTCCATAGCTCTGTGAGCATATTTTAGGGCATGTGTAATTTTGGAAGGGAAAAAAATTACATTTTGATTTAAATATGATTGGTTTCCTATGTATTTCTGTGAATTTTATTTATTGCATCTAAACACATTCTGGAAAAGGGGCCCAGAGGTTTCCTTCGACTTCCAGAGAAGTCCATGGCATAAAACAAGTTAAGAGTTCTTGAATGAGATGATTTGCCCATGTTTACCCAGCAAGTTTCTGACTAAGCTTATTCTGGAACTTTGATGGCCTCATAAATCCAATGTTTTTTTCTCCTAGTTCACAGTGTGTGGCCCTATTGAATCATGGTCCCCCTAGGGTAAGGCGCCCTATGTATGGGCTGGATACTGTAAGTGAGGGGCCCAGTGGCAGTCTTCTGAGGTGAAGATGACTTTAACTGGCTTCAGAGGGATCTCTGAGGGTGGAAAAAATCCCGCAATGGTGGATCTGTACAAAGCCGAGCTCCTTAGAAGGGCATGCCTTAGGACAGAGATATCAGATTTGCAGCCTGGGGCATGTGACCCAACCAAATTAAAATGTCATTGGGAAATAGTTAACAAGATAAACAACACAATAAAACATAAATAATATTAATATGTAGTTTTCTAAGTCTACATGTTATCTGAAGGGATTCCTAGTTATGATTTTATGTTGTTGAGTTGTTTCAGTTGTGTTTGACTCTCTGTGACCCCATTTGGGGTTTTCTTGGCAAAGATACTGGAGTGGTTTGCCATTTCCTTCTCCAATTCATTATACAGATGAGGAAACGGAGGCAAACAGGGTTAAGTGACTTGCTCAGGGTCACACAGCTGAGTAAATATCTGAGGCTAGATTTGAACTCAGGTCCTCTTGACTCCAGGGCCCTGCTCCATCCACTGTGCCACATAGCTGCCATCTATGGTTTAGTGGCCTTTCTTTCTTTCTTTCTTTCTTTCTTTCTTTCTTTCTTTCTTTCTTTCCTTATTGTAAAGCTTGAAGCAGTATT
>WOXC01007433.1:7500-33687 GCA_011680675.1 Gymnobelideus leadbeateri
CTTTGTACATCTGACTGGCTGAGATTCTCATAGATGGGGAAATCCAGAGGAAATTTCTAGGCCCTAACTCTACCTTCTGAGAGAGAGTCCCAGCACCTCCTTTTTTCCCTTTTAGAAGTTCTTCTCAGTGACCCATAGAAGGTCAGAGAGGTCCCTGTGTTTGTCCTTAGGTAGGTGTAGCCCAGGGTAGAGACCAATTGGCTCTAGGACTCTGGGGTCTTGGATTATTCTAACACTCTTCTAATTGGTCTTTCTGTCTCATCCTCTTCCAATTAATCCTCCACTCTACTACCAAAATGATCTCTACCCCCCAATTTAATTTTTAATTAAAAACATTATTTTAGTTTTCAGCATTCACTTTTATAAGATTTTGAGTTCTAATTTTTTTACTTCTCCCTTGTTCCCAAGATGGCATGTAATCTAATATAAGCTATACATATACAATCATGTTAAACATATTTCCACATTAGTCATTTTGTGAAAGAAGAATCAGAACAAAAGGGAAAAACCATGAGAAAGAAAAGACAAAAAAAGAGATAGAAAATCTTTGAACTGCATTCAGACTCCACAGTTTTTTCTCTAGATGTGGATAGCATTTCCTATCATGAGTGTTTTGGAGTTGTCTTGGGTTATTGCATTGCTGAGAAGAGCCAGGTGTATCAAAGTTGGCCATCGAATAATGTTGCTGTTACTGTGTACAGTGTTCTCCTGGTTTTGCTCACTTCACTCAGCATCAGTTCGTAGAAGTCTTTCCAGGCATTTCTGAAGTCTGCCTGCTCATCAAAATGATCTTTTTCAAGTACACTTCTGACCCCATCACCTCTCTCTCTTCCCAACTCCACAAACTCCAGTGGCTCCCTATTACTTCCAGGATCACATGTAAAACCCTCTGTTTAGCATTTAAAGCCCTTCACAATCTGACCCCTTTCTACTTCTCCCATCTCCTTATACTTTGCTCTTCTTGAATTCTATAGTCCAGCCACACTGACCTTATTGTTCCCTGCTTTTATCTCCAGACTTTGGGCATTTGTAGTAACTTCCGCCCATGCCTCTCCCTTTTCATCCTGGTTTCCTTTAAGACTCAAATCCTACAAAAGACCATCCCAGGTCCCCCTTATTGCTAGTTCCTTCCCACTCATATTATCTCCCTTTTATACTGGGTGTGTTTTGTATGTACACAGCTATTCTTATGTTGTCCCTCCCCCATTAGAACGTGAGTTCCTTGAAGGCAAGGGACCGTGTTTTTGCCTTTCTTTGTATAACTAGTACTTAACTTGGTGCCTGGCACACAAGTGTTTAATAAATGTTTGTTAATGGAAAAAGGGCATTTGATGGGGTTGGTCAGTTTGTTTGGGGTGGAGTGGGAATGAATATTCTGTGGGTCTAATAAGTGACTTGTGGAATCTCAGAAAAGATTATTTCCAGTAATAATGCCAGAAGAGAAAAAAAGATGAGTGTGTGTTTGGAAGGAGGAGGAAGGGGGGGTGTGGGGAAAGGAAGAAGGTAAGAAGAACTGAGACAAAGTATTACAGTCAGTTGTATGTAAGAGGCCTTGCCCCTCTTCAGGCCTTGGTTCTTCCTTGATTCTCTACACCTGCCTCTCATCAGTGGCATAGGGTGAGTAAGGATAATGAATAACTGTATCCCCAGAGGCTGGGAGGATTAATTTGTTAATGTTTTGGAAAGTGCCAAATCTCATTAAAGCATAGACTTTAACCCAGGCAGCTGTTTGCCATTTATTCATCTGCCTCCCATGCCCGAGGCTTACCCCTAACCCTCCCTTCTCACCAGCCTTTATGGCAAACTAGGGAGGTTTTGTCTGGGAAGGATCATGGGTATGACCTTGTATTTCTGGTTCCTCTTGACCTGGGACAATTGAGTCTAGAACTCCCCCTTATGTCTTGTGTAATCTTAGTTTGTTCTGTGTGGTCCTCCAATAACTTCATTTCTCAGTACCCTTGCTCCCTCACAGCTTCCTCTGTCTAGAGGGAGACTTCAGACACGGAGATAAATGTTTAACTTCTGGCTCAAAAAATGTACATGTGACACACTTTTAAGTTGAATCTATATAATTAACACTTTTTTAAGTGTAGACAATCAACAGAATAAGAAATAAAGCCTTAATCTGTAGCTTTTGCTGATTTTGGAGGTATAAATGCTCACATTGAAAATTTAACCATCAGCTTTCCTCTACTTGTATGAGTTGGCTTTAGCCAAGACCTTTCTGATTTTGGTAAAGAGGTTGGCGACTGGTGACAGGCATACTTTTGAGGGACATAGCCAGGACAGGATTGGGGAATTGGTGATGTTTATCTCTGATGCCCTTCCACTTTGCTGAGGACCCTTTCCTTCCTCCTGATGCTACACCTCTACCACCAATCCTTTGTCCCATTCTTGCTTTCAGATAGTTAACTAATCTCTGTTCAGTGATCAACTGGTAATTAAAGTGTTAGTGGGACTAACTCCAGGCACTATTTCCTTTTTGAAAGCAAATCCTTGAAGATACAAAAAGCTCCAAGACCCAAAGGAATGAACTTTTAAGGAGGGGAAGGGAAGGGAATGACATTTATATAGCCTCTGTTATGTTCCAGACACTACACTAAGCACTTTACAAGATCATCTCATTTAATCCTCACAACAACCCTAAGAGGTAGGTGCTATCATTATTACAGTTAGGAAACTGAGGCAGAGATTAAGTGACTTGCCCAGGGTTACACAGCTAGGAAGCATCTGAGGTCAAATTTGAACTCAGGTCTTCCTGACTCTAAGCCCAGCACTCTGTCAACTCCACCACTTAGTTGGTAGAATGAAAGGTAGTGAGAGCTTAGAAAGGAGAATTTGTGGCAGCAGAGAGGTCTTGGTTCACATTTTCACTTTGTTGAAAGGAATTTGAAGGGGTCAGAGACTGGGGTCAGATTCTCCTTGGAGCATGCGTCACTGCCTCTTTCTTTGCTGGCAGGAAAGCTCAGCTAGGCCTTTTTCCTGGTGGGTGAGGTAGGTGAGGACACTTCCCCATTCTCTTAACACTTTTCACAGAGTAGTGGAAAGAGTACTGTAGTTGGAGATCTGAGTTCAAATCTCAACTCTTTCCCTAACTGTGATTTTGGGTTTATGGGAGGCAGCTAGATGTGAGATTCTGAACCCTGTAGATCCTTGTTGGAATTCCACTTGGAATAATTGCCAACCATCTGATCCCGGGCAAGTCAATTTACATCCTTCAGCCTCAGTTTCCTCATCTGTAAAATAAAGGAACTGAATTACAGGATCTCTTAGTTCCCTTCTAGATCTACCTCTATGACCCTTTGATTGTTTAGCCTCTCTGAGACTTATTTTCCTCATCTTTAAAAGGAGAGGTCTGGTCTAGAGCACTAAGGCCCCTTCCAATTTCAGATCGATAATCCTATGAATTTGGGATTGACTCCTGGCTGTTACAAGTTAATTCCTGGTTCTGTTTCCTCCTCTGTTCAAGGAGAAGGCTGGGCCAGATAGACTTCAAGCTATTTGGTCCCTAGCTCTGAAACCTAGAAATGAATGCCACTTGTTTTAATAGCAAGGGTCTTGCTTAGAGAAGGGGCCTGGAGAGAAGGCAATTGTCCTGATGAGCTCTGAAGTGGGCCTCTCTTCTGAGATCAATCAATCAATAAACAAGTTAAGTGCCAACTATATGCCAGGCATAAATTTGCTGGCACAGAAGGGACCCTGGGTTCCTTGCCCTCCCTCTCCCCTCTTACAAGAGGGAGGGGGCTGTTTTCCTGGTAACGAGGCAATTGCCTATTTCTACCGCTTCATTTCCTGCCTTTTTATTTTTTTGTTGTTTGTTTGTTTCTAGGAAATTTACCAAGTTTTGGCCCAGGGGTTTCCATTTTTTCCCCCATAGCAAATGCTTTCTCTATTCAAGCTCCAAATGGAAGCAACTGAGGCTATAATTACACGGGCATTAGCACAGGAACATGCTGAGAGGAGAGGGAACAGAACACCTGGGAAACCTAAAAGCAACCACAGGCCTAAATTAGCTACCGTTCCCATTTGCAATTGTCTCTCCCTAAGCCCTGCTTCTCTACTCTGTCTTCTTCACCTTAGCTCTGGGCCATTGCCTTCCCCTGGCTCAGAAGCCACTCTGACAGTCTGAAGGGTTTGCATGAGAAGCCTGGCTGCTCGTGGACAGCTCCTCCTCCCAAGCCCTGTTTCCTCTGAGTAGCCGCTTCCCTGGCAAGGTCTTTCTCCTTCCTCCCCCCCATCCTGGGTTGGTGGCAGAGGCTTGTCGAGGCAGTGGGTACCTTGGGAGCTGCCTCTGTTCCTATCAGAGCATTCATAGGATCTCTGCTTTCTTTCTTCATCCTTTCCCAGAGCTCCAAAAGAAGGGGATTGGAACAGCTGCTCTCTTTCTACCTATCTGGGGTTATTGTGGGGACAGGCATGTTGCTGGACATAGCCCATCCCTCACTCACCTCCATCTCTGACTTGCCTTTATTTTTTATTTTATTTAATTTTTGGAGGGGAGAGTCGAGGCAATAGGGGTTAAGTGACTTGCCCAAGGTCACACAGCTAGTAAGTGTCAAGTCGGATTTGAACTCAGGTCTTTCTGACTCCAGGGTCATCTAGCTGCTCCCTGAATTGCCTTTAGCACTTTTAGGACATACTATGAATTAGTACTTGATTATAATTTGCCCTGTTTCATGTGTGATAGGCCAGTAGAAAGAATTTCATTCTTTGGACTTGAACCCTCAGAGCCTAGCACAATGCCTAGAATGAATAGAGCTCTGGGCCTAGAGTCAGGAAGATCTGAATTCAAATCTAGCCTCAGACACTTACCAGCTGTGTGACCCTGTTTGCCTCAGTTTCCTCAACCACAGAAAGAAGATAACAATAGTACCTACTTCCAGAGTTATTGTGAGGATCAAATGAGATAATATTTGTAAAAAGCACTCAATACATTACTGGGCACATAGTAGGTATTTGATAAAGGCCTGTTTCCTTCACTTTCCCTTCCCTAGTAGGTACTTAATAAATGCTTATTGATTAATTAGTCTTGTTTCCTTAAATACACTGTAAGTTCTTAAAGACAGGACTTAACCTTTTTATTCCCACAATCTAGCAGGAGGACCTATGATATCCTTTTTTTTGGGGGGGGGGTCTGGGTACTTATGTGGGGAGCTTCTCTTGGAATACAGCTAAATCAATCAAACAAGCAATTGCTAGGTGCTAGAAATACAAAGGAGTAGCTAGGTGCCAAGAAGAGAGAACTCTGGGCTTGGAGTCAGGAAGGCTCCTCTTCCTGCTTCAAATCTGGCCGGAGATGCTTACTGGCAGTATGACCCTGGGCAAGTCATTTGACCCATTTGCCTCAGTTTCCTCATCTGTAAAATGAGCTGGAGTAGGAAATGGCAAATCATTCCAGTATCTTTGCCAAGAAAACCCCAAATACAGTCAAAGAGAATTAGCTATGACTGAAATAATTGAATAACAATAGAAATATAAAGAAAAAAAACAGTCCCTGCCCTCAAGAAGCTTATATTAGATTCATTACACACACACACACAAAATGAATACAAGGTCTACCACCTATCAGTGACTTATGGCCTTAAAGCATTGCCTTGGGGCACTCAGAGGTTAGTTGCTCTAAATTAGTTCTAAATTGATTAGCTTGTTATTAGCATATTGATTTGCTCTGAGCCATTGCCTCCTCCTTAGCTAATCAGATACTCTAAATCAGTATTTAGGGCGGCTAGGTGGCGAAGTGAGTAGAGCGCCGGCCCTGGAGTCAGAAGGACCTGAGTTCGGATCCGGCCTCAGACAACCCACACAAACAAAAACCTAGCCGTGTGACCTTGGGCAAGTTACTTAACCCCAATTGCCCTAAAGGGGTGGCTAGGTTGCCAGTGAGTAAGAGCACCGGCCTCGGAGTTGGGATGACCCGAGATCAAATCCGGCCTCAGAAAATGAGCACCCACACATAAATAATGACTAGCCGTGTAACCTTGAGCAAGTTACTTAACCGCAATTGCTTAAAAAAAAAAATAAATCAGTATTTGTCAGTCAGAACTTGAACAGAGCTCTTCCTGACTCTCTAAGAGGTGACCATGTAGCTGAGGGGATAGACGGAAGGCTGGGTGCAAAAGGCTCAGTGGATTCTGTCCACTGATAACACAGGATAAAATGCTTTGTCAGATTCCTTTCATGCTACCTGGGAGAGGGGAGAGAGAGTGCCAGTAGAAAACCTCCAGTTAATCTTGGAGGCTCAACTTGGCAGTAGCTTCAAAGACCCAGGGAACACCACAGTCAGAGGGTCCTATACTTAGATCTGGAAGGGACTTCAGAAATCATAGATCGGACAGTCAGAGCTATGAGGGATAACAGAGGGAGCCTGTTCCAGTCACACATCATTTTGCAAATGAAGACATTGAGGCACTTAGTAGGGAAGTAACTTGTTCAAGGGCAGCTAGGTGTCAAGGTTCATGGAGTACCCTTCCTGGAGTCAAGAAGACTCATCTTCCTGATTTCAAATCTGGCCTCAGATGCTTACTAGCAGTGTGACCCTAGGCAAGTCACTTAACCCTGTGTGCCTCAGTTTTTTTCTTTGTAAAATGGGTTGGAGAAGGAAATGGCAAATCCCTCCAGTATCTTTGCCAAGAAAACCCCAAATGGGGTCGTGAAGAGTCCAACTAAAAAATGACTGAACAACAACAACAACAAATTCTTTAAAAGTCACACAGATAGTCAATTAGTCAATAAATATTTATTACATTCCTACTAGGTAGTAAAGTAAATTCACAACAGAGCTGTAAATTTAACCCTGTTTCTGTGAATCACACTCTAGCTTTCTTTACCTGGCATATACCAAATCGATCCAAGTCATTATCTAGCAACTACTTGAACTTAATATTTGCCAATGGAGAAATACCAGTTGAGAAGAAAGAGTAAGAGTTCCAGAAGTGCCATCTAGTCCAACACTTTCACCGAACAGAGTAGAAAACTGAGGCTCAGAGAATTTAAGTGATTTGCCCAAGGTCACATAGGTGATATTCCTAAAGCACAGATTTGATCATCACTCTTTTGCTCAGTAAACTTCATGGACTTGCTATTGCCTCTAGGATCAAATATAAATACTGGGTTTAAAAAAAATCTGGCACTAAAATGCCTTTCCAGTCTTATTCTACATCTCTCTCCTTCATGTACTCTTTGATCCGTTCAAATTATCATTCTTGCTACTATCCCCCATCTTTGCACAGTCTGGCTCCCATGCTTGGAATGAACTTCCTTCTCCCCTCTAGCTATTCAAATCTCTGGTTTCCTTCAGAAAATAGCTCAAATACCACCTCATACATCAGTCTTTTTCTGACAACCTCCAGGTGTTAGGTCTCTCCCTAAACACCAAATTACCTTGCATTTATTTTGTATGTCGTCATCTGTGTATGTGTTGTTCTCCATGATGGAACGTGAATTCTTTGATTGCTAGGAATTTTATTTTTGTCTGTTTATCCCCAAGTCACTGGTGTGATGGGGGTGTTTGTGATACGTTCTCCTTGGGCTCAGTCAGGTGGCCTCCCTAGGATAAGGGGTGAGGCAGTAGTAACAAGACTAATGCCTCGATTTGTCCAGCAACATTTCAGTTCCCTCTCTTGCTTTGGCTTTCAGTCTGTGTTTGTGTGATGCCCTTGCTCCAAGCTAGGCAGTGTGTTACAGGGAATCTAGGATTCTAATACTGCTTCTGACACTTGCTTTTGTGACCCTGAGCAAATCACTTTACCTTCCTAGGTCTTAGTTTCCTCATCTATGAAATGGCCTTGGACTCAGTAACTTCCAAGATTCTTCCAGCTTTACATCTATGAGCCTGTTAGTCATGACTATCCTACTCTGGGTGGGGTTATCTAGTTTGTATAGGGAGGAACTGTAATGTTAATATCTTCCCTGCCCACTAATAGGTCTCCTGTGGAGTCCATTAAGGGAAACTTGCTTAGGGGAGGCTTGCTTATAGGAAGACTTTCACACCTTTTGCTAATTTCTAATTAGGCAGAGTCAGGAGGGTTGTGATACTTTTTCACTATGAGAAGTATATATATATATATATATATATATATATATATATATATATATATAATATATGCTCTGAGTTAGTAGTTTGCTTTGGGGGCTTGCTTATGAGAAGGATCTTGTGATTCCTTGGTTGAGATCCTGAGTGACTATATGTTCAGAGCTCCCTGACTGCTCAGATGTAAAGGCTCTCTCAATCTGGGGGTGTAGGTAAAGCATATAGTAATATTGCGTTGATTCAGAAAGTCAGGGCTCTGTCTGTTGGTCTTTATTTCTCTGCTTGTATTTTCTGTTTGTATTTTCTCTGAAGTTCAGAGTGCTGACTTTTCCTTTGAATTAATGAATGTAATTAAAATAGATTGTTGACCCCTTAAGCATCTATCTTTCCTAGTAAGGCAGATCTAAGAACGCATGCTAGCATCCATCCTGGGTGTGCCAGTGTGGTTGCTGATACATGGAAAGAGCCCCAACTGAGGCAGGGTAGGATATCAGCCCTAGAATTGGACCTAGAGCCACAAGATCTGGGGCTCCCATTCAGCCTCTGACAGTTGTTAGTTGTGTAACCCTGGGCAAATCACTTAGTGCCTTGGGTCTCAGCTTCCTCATCTGTAACATGATGGAGTTGGCCTGGATGGCTTCTGAGAGAGATCCTTTCTAGCTCTTAATCTGTGGTCCTATGATCTTAGCTCACTCATCTCTCCGGCCCATCAGTTTCTTCATCTCTAAAATGGGGATAATGGGGCACCTGTAGTATCTATTTTGTAGAACTGTTACAAGGATCAAATGAAATAATGCAAGGGCAATGCTTGCAAACTTTAAAGTCTATAGTAAATTCAGCTATTTCGGTGATAATTATTAAGTATGGTAGAAGTAAGCAGTAGAACTGGGTTCTAGCCTAAGTAATAAAGATCATTGACTTAGTGTTGATTTTAGAGAGCATCAAGATGAGGAAACTGAGGCCGGCAAAAGTTAAATCATTTACTCAAGGTCACATAGGTCAAGAGGTCAAAGTTAGGGTTCAAACCCAACCCCCCTGTTGGGAGATTACTTAGCTTTTCTGGGCTTGGCTTTCTCATCTGTCAAAGGACACCGGCCCCTCCCAGTGACAAAGACTATTGTGGGCATCTCCATGAAATACTGGATGATATATGTGAAGTGCTATGTGGTTATGAAAGTTCATTATTATTTCTATTTCTGCCTTTGCTCCATGCTTCTGATGACCTCTGGCCCCTTTGCTCTTTCTCAGGGACAGGGGCAGATCCGGCCATGAGTGCGAAAAGTAACCACTGCCTAGATGCTGCCAAGGCCTGCAACCTGAATGAGAACTGCAAAAGGCTGCGTTCAGCCTACATCTCCACCTGCAACCGAGAGATCTCCACCTTCGAGCGCTGCAACCGCCGCAAGTGCCACAAGGCCCTGCGCCAATTCTTTGACAGGGTGCCCAGCGAGTACACCTACCGCATGCTCTTCTGCTCATGCCGTGACCAGGCCTGTGCTGAGCGCCGCCGGCAGACCATCCTCCCTAGCTGCTCCTATGAGGACAAGGAGAAGCCCAACTGCTTGGACCTGCGGAACGTGTGCCGGACCGACCACCTGTGCCGGTGAGAATGCCCTTGGAGCTTAGTGCTGCCCGTGTAGGGTCAGGGCAGCTCAGTGGCCCTCTGTTACTGGAGAGTACTGGGCAGAGTGTGTGTGTGTGTGTGTGTGTGTGTGTATGTGTGTGTGTGTGTGTGTGTGTGTGTGTGTGTGTGTGTGTGTATGTGTGTGTGTGTAATAGAGAGAGGAGAGAGGAGAGGAGAGGAGAAAAGATAGTGGGAGGGAGGAAAGGAGAGACAGAGTCAGAGACCAAGAGAGAAAGAGAGAGGAGAAAGGAAGGAGATAGAGTAGGAGAGAGAGAGAGAGAGAGAGATATTCTTGGAGTGGTCATAATTATAATGTAGTTGCAGTTGGCTTGGAGTGTGTGGAATGTTCAGGGCATGGATTTGCAGAAGCCATTCCATGGCTCATACACTGTGCTGCCTGGTCATGCATGCCCTGATCCAACCCTTGCTACAATAACTCTTGAATACAATGTGAACAGGGCCAAATGAGGTCCTGAAAGCCCTTTAAATACTTTAAATGATCATGCTCCATGTTCCTTTGTGCTGAGATGTGCATGAATAGCTCAGAAGATAATTCACACTTGTCTAGGGCTTTAAGGTTTCCAAAGTGTTTTCTTCACAACCACCCTTTTGAGGTAGGTCATGGAAAGGTTATTGCCCCCCATTTTTACAAATAAACCAAGGGTTTAGAAATGGTTAAATGACTTGTCTGTGGTTACATATGTTTAGAGCCAGAATGTGAACTCTGACTCTAAGTTCAATGTTCTTTCTTCTATATCATGTATAGTACCAGGAAATAAAACAGTGAAAGTTCAGCAGAGAGCTCCTAACAAACTGAAGTGGAGGGAGGGGTAAAGGGTGGGGCATAGCAGAGGGAGAGAATCCTTCAGTCTGGAGTTAAAATTTACAGATGAGGCAGAGTTGTGCTCTAGCCAGCTCAAAATGGTTCAGAAGACCTGATTGTTAAATTTTCAGTGTTCCCATTTACACCTTGGAAATTGGCAAACACTACTCATCAGGGCTTGCTTTATTGTTTTGTAGATTGCCTAGACCTAAGAAAGTGATGAAGAAAACATGATAATGCAGATTAAACTTAAAAGCATGTGATGGGTACACCTACAAATTCTTTTGGAGAGACAGTTGCTAAACATTTATCAGCATACTACTGAGTAGAGGGGAATAAGTAAAAAAAATCAAATTATGGGGGCTCTTGAATACCAAGCTGAGGAGGTTGGACTCTTTTTGTAATTAGTCTGTCAGTAAATATTTATCAGGAACCTACTGAGTGTCAGCTACTGCTGGGGATATAAGTACAAGGAAGAGTAAAAGGAGATAAATTACAAGTAGAAGTAAAAGTACAAGGAAAAGGAAAAGGAAAAAAAAGATAGTCCTTTCCCCAGGGAGCTTACAGTCTAACAAGGGGCAACAACATGTCATAGAAAGAGGCGGGGTTGTGGTTGGGGAAAGGGGGAAGGTACTCGCTGTGGGGGCATGCTGGAGAAGTCCGACGGGAAATGGGGAGAAAACAGGGCTGAGCCCCCTCCTTAAATAGGGGCTCTGCAGCCCACGTCCCTGCCCTCTAACCAGAATGTCCAGGGGGTAGTGATGAGACTTGAGTGAATACCCAAGGCTGATTCAGTCTTGCAGGATAATGAAATTGTCCAATGATGAGATTCTTGGGGAAGGAAGGCATGATGGAGAAGTCCATAGCGGTCCAAATAGGCAATGGGGAGCTGCTGAATGTTTTTGAACTGAGGAGTGACATGATTAGATCTGTGCATTGGGGAGATTACCCTGGCAGTGGTAAAAAGGATGGATGGGATGGAGTTGGAGTCAGAAAAGAGGTAAGTCCAGTTAAGAGACTATTTCATCATTTCTATGAGGAGTAATGAGGGTAGCAGATTGTAAAGAGAGTGAAAAGGAAATGTATGGTTGAGTTTTTCAAGAGGGGTTTTGATAGAATTCCTCTTGATGGATTTTGAACTGAATGAATGGTTTGCTCCACCCCCGCTCCCATTGCAAAGAGGTGATTAATGGTAGATGTAACTATGGAGGGAAGTGGTTAGAGGTATGCTCCAGAACTCTTGTTTTGTGGCTCTGTTTTGTTCAATATGTTTATTGGTGACTTGGAAGAAAGCATAGGTGGTATGCTAGTTAAGTGTGAGGGTAAATAAAACAAAGCTAAAAGAGATAGCTGTTGGGTTGGGATGACAGAAACGGCATAGAAAAAGATTTTGACATGATAGGAGAATGTGCTAATGCCAATAAAATAAATGTACTAGTGAATAAATGTAAAATCCTGTATGTGGGTCCAAAAAAATTACCTGCATGAGTACAGGAAGGGATGGTTTTGGTTAGATAGTGTTTCATGTGAAAGAGATGATAAACTCAACAGGAGTCAGTAATATGGGATGGTAACTCCAAAAGCAGCCATGATCTTAGCTGATAGTCATGGGACATTGTGTTCAGAATGAGGCATATTCTTATCCTGTTTTACTTTGCCCTGGTCAGCATAGCTGTCTATTGTGGGTATCACATTTAAGGAAAGATATTTGACAAGCTGATGTGTCAAGGTGAGAATGATCAAGATGGTAAAGTGATTTGAAATGATTAAAATGGGGAGTAGTTGAACAAACTGGGGAAGTTTAACCTGCAAAAGAAAAGACTTGGGGAAAATATTATTTCTGCATTCAGGTTTTGAAGGGTTGTCATGTAGAAAATAGATTAAATTTATTCTGTTTGACCCTGGAGGGTAGGAATAGGATTAATAGGAAAGTAGATTCCAGCTCAATATGAGTAACAACTTCTAGATAATTACATGGAATTGGATGGCATGGGTGATGTTGGGGGCTGGGTGACCCCTTCTAGGTGACATTATAGATGAGATTAATGATTTCTATTGGGGCTTGGACTAGATAACTTCCGAGGATACCTCATAACTTTATGATTCTGTGAAATGCTTTTACAATTGATTGGATGTGGGGAGTGGAGAAGGAGAAGGCATTGAAATGACTGAAAAAATGATGGTTACATTAAAACAGGTGTTTTAAATTTTTTTTTTTTGTGACATGGGCCTTTTTTCAGAATGTTTTTAAATGCAAAAATAAAATGCATGAGATTACAAAGGAAACCAATTATATGGAAATAAAATACAGTTCTCAAGAATTTAAAAGAATTTTTTGACTCAAGGTTAGGAATTCTTGCATTAACAGAAAATGATAGGAGAGAGGAGGCAGCTAGTGACTCAGTGAAGAGAGCTCTGGTTCTGGAGTTAGGAAGACCTGAATTCAAATCTGGCCTCAGAGACTTACTTGTTGTATGGCCCTGGGCAAGTCACTTAAGCTCTGTTTTAATCCTCTGGAGAAGGAAATGACAAACCATTACTGTATCTTTGCCAAGAAAATCATATAGACAGTATGGTCCATGGGGTCATGAAGAATTGGACAAGACTAGGGGCGGCTAGGTGGCGCAGTGAATAGAGCGCCAGCCCTGGAATCAGAAGGACCTGAGTTCGGAGCCGGCCTCAGACACTTAATCCACCCAAACAAAAACCTAGCCGTGTGACCTTGGGCAAGTTACTTAACCCCAATTGCCCTAAAGGGGCGGCTAGGTGGCGCAGTGAGTAAGAGCGCCGGCCTCGGAGTTGGGATGACCCGAGATCAGATCCGGCCTCAGAAAATGAGCACCCACGCATAAATAATGACTAGCCGTGTAACCTTGAGCAAGTTACTTAACCCCAATTGCTTTAAAAAAAAAAAAATCAACAAAATGAAATTGTAGTAAAGATAAACATAAAAAAAAAAAAAAAGAATTGGACAAGACTAAATACAACAAACAAAAGTCAGGAGAAGGAGCTATTTCAGTAGTAAAGATGGTGAGTTTGATTTTAAACATGCTAAATTTGAGGGGCAGGTAGGGCATTTAGGTAGAACAGTCCATTAGGCAGTTAGAGATATGGGTCTGGAGCTCAGGGGAGAGATTGGGCCTAAATATGGATAACTGGAGACTCATCCACTTAGAGGTGAGTGGATGAAAAGGAAGGTACCATACTTTTTCATGAAAAAGGTAGCTTTTACGCAGTGTCTGCTATGTGCTGGGTACTAGCCTAGGCACTGGGAATATGAAGGAAAAAAATCAGAAAATCCTGACCCTCAAATACTTTATATTCTCTTAAAGGCATACAACATATTCACAGAGAAAAGGTGGTATCTCAGAAGCACTTGTAACTAGGGGAATTAGGAAAGGACTCTTGAAGGAGAAGATCATGCCTGTGCAAAGGTCTGAAGAGAGAATCTTGTAAAGGGAATAACAAGGAGGTTGGTTTGACCACAGTGTAGAATGCATGAGAGCAGTGACCAGTTTAGTGAATTAGGCTGGAGCACGATTATGATGGGCTTTAAATGTCTGAAAACCTTCCATTTTATAGAAAGACCTAAAGATGGGACATGGCATACCTGTGCATTAGAAATATCAGTGTATGGTGGATTGGAAAGGGGAAGGTCTAAACTAGGTGGGGTGAGTAGAGAGATGGGGAGAGATCTGAAAAATTTCAGTTAGTCACTTGGCAGTTATTAAGCACTTACTATGTACCAGGCACTGTGCTAAGATCTTGAAATACAAAGAAAGTCAAAAGACAGTCCCTGCTCTCCAGGAGCTCACAGCCTAGAATCAACAAAGCTTGGCATGTGATTAGATTTTAGGGGTGAGTGAGAATGAAGAGTCATGGAAGGTTCCCTGGCTGACAAATGGGTGATGGGAGGAATATGGTGCCCTTGGCACAAATAGGGAAATTAGGAGAAGGAATACACTTAGGGAAAGAGAAATGAGTTCTATTTTGGACATGTTGAGTTTGAAATTCCTATGGTGCATCCAGGTAGAGATATCAGGCAGGCAGTTGAGGATTAGGGACTGTCATTGCTCAGGAGAGAGTTGAAAGCTGGATATGTAGATATGGGGGTCACTTAAGTAGGCTCTTCATTAGAGCCTGTGAGATCAGAAAGCATATGGAAAGAAGAGTAGAAAGAATCTTTATTGTTCTGAGTGACAAAAATAACGATAGATTAAAGATACTGGGGTCTTAGTTATGGTTTGACTCCTAAATGATGGTGTGACCTTTGGCAGGTCACTTTTCTCGGTTCTTTCACCTGGAAAAAGAGGGTGTTCACTTTAATGATCTCTAAGAGCTCTTCCAGCTCTCATAGAAGTCTATGATTCTATGCCTAGAGTAGGTGTTAGATCCTGGAGAGAAACAGTTTAAAGAGTCAAATATCTGTCAACCAGGACGAAATAGGGATAAACCAGAAAGGAGTGTTTCAAAAGATGAAGGGGTGGGGAACATTAAGGATCAAGGAAACTAAAGGACTCAGAGTTGACACTAAGTGGAGGTGCTAAACCAGATATAACAAGCTTGTTAAGGATAACTTTTAGTTGATGAATTCTTTATACACTGTTGGATAATGGAAGCCATGCTGCCATTTTTGTGGTTTAAACATTTTTCTAAAGTCTCAAGGGGCTCTGTCTGATAGAAGAGGAGTAGTCTAAGGCCAGGGCAATGAGTGAGCAGTGGTCAGATAGGCCTTAACTCTTAGGGCCATTTACTCCCACCAAGCTATCTGTTATTCATACATGACCATTGGGGTAACTGGAGAAAGGCAGGGATGGAATTGCCTTTTGGAATCTTGGATGGCTAAGGGATTGGGAAAATTATGAAGCTGTAGAGCATTCTTAATCTGGGATCTATCATACATCTCATGTCAAGAAGCTCTTATCCCAGAGGATCTGTGGATAGGTTTCAAGGGCTCTGTCAGCTTGGAGGGTAAAAGTTACATCATTAGGTCAATATAATGGGTTTCCATTAATTTCTGACACATTTTATTTTATGCATTTAAAAATTCTGAGAAGGGACCCAAAGACTTCCATAACATAAAAAATTCAAGAATTGCTCTTATGGTATATTCATTTGAGATCGTTTTCTTTCTGTAGTTAAATTTAGCCATAACAAAGTCCAGGGTTGACATGGGGGTGGCAGGCAGGAGATAAAATAGACTAATAGCAAATAGAGGCAGTACCATGTAATGGTGGGCAGCTAGGTGGTACAATGGATAGAGCAAAAGGCCTGGAGTTAGGAAGACCTGAGTTCAAATCCAGCCTCAGATACTTACTATATGTGTAATCCTGGGTAAGTCACTTAACCCTCTTTGCCTCGGTTTCCTCATTTGTAAATTAGCAGGAGAAGGAAATGGCAAAACCACTTCAGTATCTTTGCCAAGAAAATGCTAAATGGGGTCATGAGGAGTAGGAAACAACTGAATAATCATGTAATGGCAGTAGCACTGGGCTGGGAGTTAGGAGATCTGTGTTCTAATCTTGACTATCACTAAATGACCACGGGAAAATAACTTTTCCTCTGATGGTTTTGGATTGCCTGTATTTAAAAGGAGAGGGTTGTAATAGATCAACCCATCAATAAGCATTAATGTGTTCCAGATGCTGTGTGCAGAGATCACTATACACAATAACTGATGTCTTTAGGTCTCTTCCAGATCTGAAATTATATGATTTATGGGGTCACCCTCCACTCCTGATATGCTCTTGGGGAAGTGGCTTTGCTGTAAACCCTCTGACTTGTTAAAAATAAGATTCATCAAATTTGGCAAAGCAAGAGGGTATATTTGGAAGGCTCTTTGCATGCCCATAGAGTAAAAACTGAGAGAAAGGAGGAAAAGTTTTGGTTTCCTCTCTTCTTCCAGGAGTTCTCTCATTCAGGCAGTAGTGTGCTGGTAATTGTTTAACAACCACTCCAAAAAAAGGACATACTTAAAAAAAGACATTTTCTCCATCACTTTCTTAAGTCTAGACAATGCCAGTTTCTTGGGTATAAATGCTTATGCTGAAAATTTTACCATAGGCTCTGGTAGAAGTTTGTTTTACAAGCCCACCCTGGTCAGGACACTGAGAAGTGTACTCATTCTTCCTCCACCAGCCTCCCTAGGAAGGTCCAGGGTGGGCTACCACAGACTGGAATGGAATCCTGGGAATACCCATTCACAGTTTAAGATGTAGTGTGAACCCCAACTGTGAATCTAGAGAACATGATACTTGAGTTGGCTCCTAGTTGAACTTCAACGGTGGGTGAAAGGTGAAATGACTGACGAAACAAAGCTGTATCTTCTGAGCATATCAGTTTATTAAGTAATGCATGCCAATTGCCTCAGCTTGGGTCTGGACTCTGAGTACAGCTGTTTTTATATATTAAAAACAACTGATCAGATAAGGTCAATTAATTAAAAGAAAACAATACAATATTAGGTAATCTGATTTCTAATTGGGCAAAAGATTAGGGATTTTCCAAATTGGGAGGGGGAGAGTGAACAGGTGTAATTCCCTGAAATTAGAAAAGGAGGTACCCCACTTTCTACAGTGTCTGTAAACAGTCAAAGGATCACGGTTCCTTCGATTAACTTAACTGATTACTCAGTGTGGGGCCAGTTTCCAGATAAGACATGTGGGTTGCTTGAGATGTGAAAATGTGAGAAAACTCCTTGCATCAGCCTTTGGATCTGACTGGGTCAGCATAACCTAGGTCTTTAGTTAAGGATCTCTAAGTAGCAGGCAGAGGTGGTCCAGCTTCCCAGCCACATAGGGCTAGGTTCAAACAATGAAACCGAATTTTCTCTTAATTCCCACAACTGAATAACATTTTCTCATAGGACAGAAGTTGGACCTAGGATTCAGGAACCCGCAGCCTTAAAGCCTCATGTGGCCCTCTAGGTCCTCAAGTGTGGTCCTTTGACTGAATGGACTAGGACCAGAAATGAATAGAAGTGAAATAGAAGGCATTAGTTCCAGAATTGAGTCACAAGATGGTATCAGTGTGGTTAACTCAGTTCCCACAATTAACCACTTGTTTCCCCAGTCCCCTCAAATCCCTTACTGTGGAGGCATGGGCATCTCCCTTCCCTTTCTAGCTTCACCTATCAGTTAAACAACATGATTCTTCCATGGAGAACTTTGTTTCTTTAGGTGGAAAACCTTGTTGATTCACATGGTAGAGATCAAGAACTGTGGTGGTGATAGTGATGGTGGAGGTAGGTGGACGTGGAATGAATCTTTCCTCTTTGGAGCTGATGAGCTGAAGCCAATACTGATGAATAACAAACGTGTCTCTCAGGATCTGACCATTTGGAAGTGAAGCTTCCATCCTTGGATATCTTCCCAATACAAGCCTTGTGCCTTAGCCACTCATTTCTGACTTTCTTAGGACTACCATTTCCTGTCTCCCCTTCAATACAGGGAGCCCACCTGACTTTGCCTCAGTATCATTTAAAGCTTTGACATGGAATCTTGGGAAGGAGGCTCTGCCAGAGCTCACGGAGACTGGCCCCAAATTAGAACTGGTTCATTGATTTGCTGTGAGGAACACCTTTGACAGGTCTAATACATCACTGGGGTGATATTTAGCGGACTCTGCCATGCCATCTTATTAAATGTCACTAACGATAAAGTGTCTAAGCCTCTCCTAAGATCAAGGCATCTGAAGAAGCCTCTGATTACACATCGACAGTTCCTTGTTGGAGCTTGGGGGTGGGATGGGAAGTCCAAGCCAGAAAGCAGAGCTCAGGTCCAACATCCTGCATGAGGCCTTTTCATATCCTTCCCCGTGGTCAGCATCACCACTGAAAATTATTTTGTCTTACATTGGGTGTACCTGTATTTGTTTATTTGTGGATATGTTGTATCTTGGCCTATTCTCCTCCCACTCCTCTCCCCCTGCCCCCCATATTTAGCACAATGCCTTATACATAGTAGGTTTTTAATGAATATTTATTGAATTAAATGCAATGATTTACCCATCTCACTACTGAGCTTTCATGCTTACTGACTACAAATGGAATGTGAGGAGAAGGGGTAAGGATGTGAGGTGGTTGGTTACCTCTAATTCTAACCAGTTTTAAGGTTTAGTTCCCCCAATCAAATTTTAGCTGGCTCATAGTCCATTTGATCTTGGGGTTCCAGATTCATGTTAAATCAATGGTGGATCCTAGGAGAGGATCCTTTCTTAGAAGGATTTGCAATCTAAAATCTTGGAAATTCAGGGAACCCTTTGGATTTAGAATGTGACTAGGAACCCTGGAGTGACTTCCTTTGGGCCCACAAGCTTCTCCAACCTCCAGTTCTATCAGTGCAAGACCTCTTCAAGAATGATTTTTGTTTTTATTTCACCTCAGTCCAATGAACAATTATTAAACACTTGCTGTGTGCAAGGCACTGTGTTAGGTATTGGGTATACAAATCTGAAAACTACATTGAAAACAGTCCCTTCCTTTAAGGGGCTTATATTCATATATAGTGATGGGCATTGAAGGGCGGCACATTTTCCATAAGCAATGCTTCTTAAGATCCCATTTAGGATAGGCCTTTGGAAATAAATGACTTATTTTTCTCAGTGGGCCAAAGGTGCAAGATTTATGAACAACTCCGTGCTGGCCCAAACACCACTTCCTGGCATGCTATTTTTTAGAAAATGCCAGCCACCGCAGATGAATATAAATAGGACTCCAACCAAGGGAAAGCCTCGTGTCTCTGTAGGACAAGAAGGAGGTGAGTGCAGGGATGAGTGTCTTCAGCAATGGAATTAGGACTGCCAGGTAACTGAGGAATCCTGTGTTTGACTCACACTCTGCTGGGTGGTAGGTGCTTTGAGACTGCCTCCTGTCTTCTTACAGAATGGCTTGGCTGTTGTAGGTCGAGTCCTGCTGGATATTTTGATGATTAAGTGCTAAATTATATGGTACAGATTTTAAGTGCTTTGGGGAGAAATTCAAAGAAGGGGGAGATCAGTGAGTTCCAGAGTGGTTGAGAGGCTTCATTGAAGGAGTAAGACTTGAGATAGGCTGGGAAGGGTGGCTGATTTTGGGAATGAGAGAGAGGAAATCATTCCAGTCAGATGGAACAACATACTCGATGACATTGCAGAAGGAATGAGCGTAGGATATTAATGAGACACTGAGCATGCCCCCCTGCCTGGAAGAGAAGTGTGTCCTGTATATGAGAGATGAAGTTATACAACCTTGGAGTCAAGAAAAGCTGGCTTTAAATCCCACTTCAGATACTACTAAGCTACATGACCCTGGAGAACAAGTCATTTAAGCTCTGTGCCTCCATCTCTGATTCTTAAGACAGAATCTTAGGGCAGAGCCTGGGGTAGGGGCTGGGAGTGGAGAAAAACCTATGTAGACTCCCCTTACCTCCTCATTTCTGGAACAGTGAGCTACCTGGGACACTCTAACTCTGTCCTCACTTTTTTCACCTTTACATCATCCTGCTTTGGGCCATCAGAAGCCCCATATAAAGATAGACACAGAATATTTATATTTCCTATTTCACAAATGAGGAAACCAAGGCCCAGAAAGGTTGAAGTGATTTACCCATAATCACATAGCTAATACCTGTTGGAGCTTAGAATAAAACCCCAGGTCTCCTATTCTAAGCCTACAACACTTCCTACTCTATTTTTTTTTTTTTTTTAGCTTTTTGGAGGGCAATTGGGGTTAAGTAACTTGCCCAAGGTCACATGGCTAGGTTTTTGTTTGTATGTGCGTTAAGTGTCTGAGGCCGGATCCAAACTCAGGTCCTTCTGACTCCAGGGCCGACGCTCTACTCACTGCGCCACCTAGCTGCCCCTTCCTACTCTATTTTGTTGCTTCTAACCAGAAGCCTCCTAGACCTGGACCTAGGCTTGGAGAACAACTCACATCCCAGGCTGATGGAAGACAAGAGATATTGAAGCCATGTGGCCTGAAGAGAAGACTTTTGTGCCAATGATTCAGGAGACAATGAAAAGGAATTGGGGTGGTGGTGGGGAAGGAGCAGTTTCTATTGTGAATAGTAGGGCAAACAGTCAAGGGCATTTTTTTTTTTTTGCCAGGAAGTTGGCTGTACAACAATAACAAGCTTCCACTAAGCACCTGCTCTGTCTCTGTATCCTCCTTGAACACACTTATGCTCCCCAAGTGTATGTTTTTCTGTTCATGACTGCTGTTTGTGTCCCCTAATCCTGCTGATGTTGGGTATATTTGAGGGAAGTTGCATCCCAGGTTTCTGAGGAGATATTTTGCTGTTTCTTTTCTTACTTTGCCATTTCAGTAAAAGTCTTTGCTTTGGGCTAATTGTGTCCTCTATTTGACTGGTGATTGAAAGGTAAACACATCTGTGTGGGGCTCTGAATTATCATGTTAGGAGTGCAGACCCACAGAGTATCTTGAACATGGGTTAGTGATTTCTCTAGTGTATACAACCTGTGAATTCAAATGCAGGGGCTGGGGAATGAAGGAGAGGGGCGTGCAAGTCCAAAAGGGGCAGAGCCTGTAAACTGGGCATACAAAGACTAAAACAGCATAGAAAATAATAAAGATAAAGAAATAAAAATATAAAAATGTAAACACAAAATAATTTTGAGTGGGAGATACCACTGATGACTGAAGATGGGGCAGGGGAGGATGATCTGAAAAGGCTTGCATAGCAGGTGCCATTTGAACTGAGCCTTGAAGGGAGCTGGGTTTACCAGGGCTAGAAGTGAGGAGAGACTGTGTTCTAGGCATAGGGGACAGCCTGTGTAAAGGTATGGAACTGTACAGGGAACAGGAATAACAAGACAGCCCATCTGACTAAACTGTCCAATACATGAAGGGGAGCATTATGGAATCAGCCTGAAAAGACAGGTTGGAATCAGATTGTGAAGAACTTTAAAGGCCAAAAGGAATTTGTATCACTTCCTAGAGAAAATAGGGAAGCACTGGAAATTCTTAAGAAGGTGAATGGACTTTCCAGTGACCGATTTGGCAACTGTGTGGTAGATAGATTAGAGAAGAGAGATTTGGGGCAGGGAGTCCAATTGTGAGGCTATTGCAATAATTCAGGAGAGAGGTGATAAGGGCCTCAATAAGGATGGTTCTGGTAACAATAGAGAGAAGAGAGAGGCACCATTGAAGTTACAGAGGTAGAATCAACAAGACTTGGCAGCTGATTATATCTGGAGAGGTAAGAATGGAGGATGACTGAAGTTGTGAACAGCTGGTTGGAAGTAGGGGAGGTAAGAAGAAGGTTGGGTTTCAGGTGTGGGGGTAAGGGATGATAATGAGTTCCATTCTGGACTTATTGAGTTTGAGATTCCTGTATAGTGAACAAAATATTAGATTTGGAATAGAAAGACCTAGGTTCAAATGCTGACTTACTTATTAGTCATGTGATTTGGGGCAAATCTCTTAACCTCTCTGTACCACGTTTTTTTTTTTTAATATGCATAATGATTTTTGTTCTACTGGCTTCACTGGGTTGCTATGATAAAGATAAAGTGAGTAAAGCATTTAGTAAATTGTAGTCTATGTAAATGCCCTTTATTGTTATTGTATTTGTTTGAGTGTGATATTTGTTGATTTGTGTCACTCTCTTAAGAATGAAAACATTAAGCATTGGTCTTTAGGGAGAATATGGCTTCCTTGTAACTTCTTGTGGAAAAAACCCCAGCTTGGGGGTAATAATAGAGTCACTGAACACACCACATACTCTTTAGCAATTTTCCAAGATCTCAAGTAAAATAAAACAGAAAACACAGGAGAGGGAGAAGTATTGGGCAATGACTAAAAATGAATTTAGGATTACAATATTATCAGTGAGAGGGTTCCAAGGAGGGACCATCAGGCCTGTCAGAGAAGACTAGATAGGGTATATGCTCCCCCTACCCATGGCTATATGTTAAGGTATAATCCCTGAAAACCAAGAAAATAAAAGTAGTTTTAGGGTATTTAGCTCTTACATTGTCCCCTGTTTCTGGGCTCCTTCATTCCATTTCCTAAGCATTTTGTTTTTCTTGGGGAGCTTTAAATATATTAAGCAAGGATTATTCACTGATAATCTTCTCTTGGACAGCTAGTGGTGTAGTGGATAGAGTCAGGAGGACATGAATTCAGATTTGGTCTCAGATCTTCCTTGCTGTGTGACCTTGGGCAAATCACTTAACCCTGCTTGCCTCAGTTTTTTCATCTGTAAATGAGCTGGGGAAGGAAATGGCAAACCATTCCAGTATCTTTGCCAAGAAAACCCAAAATGGGATCACAGAGAGTCAGACATGATAGAAATGATCGAACAACAACAATCTTCTCCTGGTTCCAGGAGGGCTGATTTGAAGTTCCTCAAGAAATCTGCTAGCAATGACTTCTGAATGGCAACCAGTGAGCAAATAAAACTTGGGGGCCTGAGATAGCAGGGGTAACCAAGCCTCTAATTTTTCCTCACTACTGGGAAGAAGCAATTGGAGAAGATGCCCTTTATCTTCTAATAATTGGGCTAAGAAGGTAGAGTGCTGAGTAGATAGTGTGGGTAAACCCATGTGATACCAGGCTACATTTTTCAATGAAATATGATGCAAGAGGGGCAGCTAGGTGACACAGTGAATAGAACACCAGCCCTGGAGTCAGGAGGACCTGAGTTCAAATCCAGCCTCAGACACTTAACACAAAATTAGCCGTGTGACCTTGGGCAAGTTACTTAACCCAAATGGCCCTATAAAAAACAAACAAAAAAAGGCAAAAAAAAAAAAAAGAAATATGATGCAATGCTTTCAGCTGAGAGAGTCAGCGTGGGAAGTGAGCAAAGGGAGGTCTGAAGAGAGATGAAAAGATTTAGAACAGTTGTGGTGAGTGGGCTAATAAGTCAATAAGGGAGATATAAACGGATTGTCTTGCCACAGTGAGGATCTAAGTGAGATGATGTAACACAAATTTGGAGTGGACCCCATTAGCACAGCTTTGTGACTTTCTCCAGTTTCATTTACCCACTGGGGAATAGGAGTGAAGGCAGCAAACAGTTGGAATAATTAAGTCCCAATAGAATGTAAGCTCCAGGAGGCAGGGAATTTCATTTTAGTCCTTCTATCCCCAGCACCTAGCAGAATTCCTGGGACATAGTAGGCATTTATAAACGTGTGGTAAAATGATGTGAAAAATAGTCCTTGACCCCAAGGAGTTTACATCTGACTCAGAGGATGTTCCATATACACAAATAAGAAAAAGAAGCGAATATTAACAACTTGATGGCTAAGGAAAGGCTGAAGCTTGAAGGAAGAGAAGGATTCAGACAAATGGAGATATCCAGGGTGGGTCTTGCAGGCATGGCAAATGTGGAGCCAAATTACCAAATGACTTATATGAATGTAGGGAGGCTAGAGATGGGGTGTTGAATTCGGGAAACTGCTAGTGGTTTAGTTTGACTAGAATGGAGAGTTCATGAAGGGAGTAGTATGAAATACAGATGGAAAAGCACCAGCCAGTTTGTGGAAACTGTTAAAGGCCAACCTAAGTAGTTTGTATTTATCCTCTAGGAAATGGGGTGCTACTGCAGACTTCTGAGCAGAAGAATTACATGGTCAGATTTGTGCTTTAGGAAGATTAATGAAGGTTGGGCTCAAGAAGGAGAGAGACTGGAAGGAGGGAGAACAATTAGCAGGGTATTACAGTCATCCGGCTGATTAGAAGTGATGGCCTGAACTGGGGTGGTGGCTGTAAGATGGGAGAAAAGGGGACTTATGTAAGAGATGTGGTGGAGAATAAGATTCAATTGAATTCAACACATATATGAAGCACTTATCATTGGAGAGGAACTGTCCAAGGTTCTAGGGATACAAGAAGCTTTATGACTTGCTACAACATACACACAGATAAGATAAATACAAAGTAATTTTAGGAAGGTGAAATTGGCTGGGGGATGGGGTTTGGTGGTGGTGACCAGAAAGGCTTTCCGTAGGAGTTGGCATCTGAACTGAATTGAAGCTTGAAGGAGGAGAGGTAGAGGTGTTAATGGGATACATTATAGAAAAAGAGGAGAGCCTGTTTATACAATGGCATGGAGATGGGAGATGCCATATCAAGTGGAAATCCAGTTTGGGAGGAATGGAGGATTGTCAAGACTCGACAACCAATTGGACATTGGGGGGAAATTCAGGATGATGTTGAGGCTATGAACCTGGGTGACTGGGAGGCTAGTAGTGCTCTTATCAGAAGTTGGGAAGTTTGGAAGGGGATAGTTTTAAGAAGGAAGATAATTCTATTTTTAATGCATTGAATTTGAAATACATATAGGACATCCATGAGAAAATTCATTCAGCAGGCAAATGATATTGCAATATTCAAATCTGGGAGAGTAATTGGGGCTAGAAATGTAGATTTTGGAATCATCTACATAGAGGTGGCAGTTGAACTTATGGGAGTTGATGAGATCTCCAAGAGTGTGTGTAAAGACAGAAGAGAGCCTAGGATGGTGCTCTAGGGAGCATAGACTAAGGGTAGAAGAGAGGGATAGTGGTCTGGCAAAGGAAACAGACATAGAAAGAGATCTAGGAGAGAGCAATGATTCAGAAATCAAGGAAAGAGAGGATAATTAACAGTATCAAAAGCCTCAGAGAAGGCAAAAAGAATGTGAAGACTGAATAAAGGCCATCAGATTTAGCAGTCAAGAGGTCATTAGTAACGTTGGAGAGAGCACTTTGGGTCAAATTGTGGGGTTGGAAGCTCTGAAAAGATTCCTGGAGTGAGTACTCCCATTAAAAAGTGGGTCATTAAAGAACCCTGCTATGTTATGGTACTTGAGGTCTACCTGCCCTCTCTATTCCTTGGGAATGGTGCTTGACTGCTCTTAATGAATGGAACTGGTTTGGTGAACCCAGGTTCGATTTCTTCCAAATTCTCAGACTATCCAGTTCTTCTTGGTTAAGTTCCTTGCTGCCTTCTTGTTGTACGGTGTACTGGTGTACTGGTCATCATGACTGTCTCGCCCTCCTCCTCCCCCCTTTGTGTAACTGATCTCTAGGAGGTTGATGGAAGGGTTGAGGAGAGAATACTTGCCTAACCCTGCCTCTTCAACTCCCAGTCTCTTGCTTGATGAATATCTTCAGAAGGAAGAAAGCAGTTTCTTCCTTTCCTAGCCAATTGTGGATACTTGAGGTGTAAAGGAAGCAGGGAAGTAGCTCAAATCCTGGTCTTCTTCATCCTAGCTTGATGACCCAATATGAAAAGGGTTCATGGCATGTATGATTATACCTTCTGATGCCAGCTTATTATAGAAGTTTTCAGAGGATTCTCAGAGGGCCACTGAAAAAAATAAAGGATTTTGGTTTGAGGCATCAGTTTAGGGTGAACTTGGGCCACAGAAAAGAAGAGAGGAAGGTGTCCTTGATGACTGCAGAGACTTTTGATTTCCACCAGTGTTCAGGGCTAGTAGAATCTTGTGGTACTCAGGACAGTATAGAAGGACCCAGGATAGGACCCCAAACTAGATAAGTACAAAACTCCCTGTTTTCCTTTCACCACCACTCTCCTTCCAAGCTCTCTGGGCTCTTTGGATCATTATCAGATTTCTCCCGTGGCCAGTAGAACCCAGCCATACCTTATCACTCCAAATTGGCACCTGAGGGAAGCTGGACCCCCTGGCAGCCCAGAAGTGGGCTGGGATAGGGAGGGGGAAGAGGTGTGTGTCTGTTTCGGTTATTGACTCCAGCTCCTTT
>WOXC01007434.1:0-155000 GCA_011680675.1 Gymnobelideus leadbeateri
AAATGACAAAGATCAATAGACATCACCAAGTAAAAGAATTAACTTGTCAGATAACGTTCTCTAAACCTGGAGGCATTAGACCCAATATTGAAAGACTCCCCACTAGCTACATGCTAGAATGCAGGGGCCACAACCTCTGCCTATTTCACCTACTGTCATGTTGATTCTGGCAATGATAGAAGTTTTGCACATTCAAGAAAACCTTTTTCCAAGAGAAAAAAAACACCCTTCAATATCCTTGTTTATATCCAACTTCTGAAACACTCACAGAACTCAGAATACTGCCTAGTGGGTCTAACCTACTGTTGACCTGTCCCTTCCAGCAACAGATAAATTCTAGTCCTAAAGGTATTACAGCCTGCTTTGAGAATGAGGAACAGTTATAAGAATTATCAGGCATGATTTGCATCTCTCATGGTTATTTGTGAATTATTCAAATTGCTACCACAATAGGAGAGGCTTTTTGAAATTTCAATATGTTATTTTTGCATTACATATTGCTGTTGCTTATCATCAAGCCTGCTTTCCATTGCCCACTCCCCAATTTAGGAGCAGCTGGTTGTCTCATGGCTAGAGTACCATTCCTGGAGTAAGGAGGAACTGAGTTCAAATATGGCCTCAGACACTTACATACTCAATGTATGACCCTGGGCAAGTCACTTAACCCCAACTGCCTCCAAAAAAAAAATCATAAAATCTTATGTTCAACCAGCTACAAAACCATGTTATTTCTTTCTCCACAAAATCTCTTGCATGCATCACGTTTTCTACACTCTCAAGCCACCACCCTAGTTCAGAACCAGAACTTCATTATTTTTTACATGGACTATTGGAATCCTCTCTTATTCTCCCTACCCCAAATCTCCCCACTCTGCTCCCATCTTCCACCCAGCTGCCAAAGAAATTTTCCTAAAGTTTAGATAAAAATATGTGGCCTCTCCCAGGCTTCAAGAAACTACAGTACCACTCTATTACTTTTAGGATCAGAAATAAACTCCTTTGGTAATTACATTTGTCCACAAAGAGGCCACTTCCCACTTTTCTAGTCTTTTTACTCCTGACTCTTTCCTATGACGAACAGCTAGATGGTACAGGGTTGATCCTGGAGGCAGGAAAGCTGGACTTCAAATTTGGTCTCAGACATTTACTAGCTGTACACCCCTGGGCAAGTCATTCAACCCTGTTTGCTTCAGGTTCCTTATCTGTAAAATGAGCTGGAGAAGGAAATGTCAAACTACCCCAGTATCTTTGCCAAGTGAACCCCAAATTGGGTCATGAACAACTGAGCACAATTGACACATCTCAACAACAATCCTTCTGTGAGCTCTCTGATTAAGTAAAACTGACCTATTTACAATTCTAGCATGGCCTTCTGTATTGCCAAGGCAATATTCACAGCATGGACAGTGATTGAATATGCTAGTGTAGTTCTGAACTGCAAAATACAAGAGATTCTCCATATAGAAGACAGAAGTAAAATGTTTATTCAGACACTAGAAAGTGGAATCCCAACACCAGAAAGCCAAATTCCAACACCAGAAAATGAAATCCATCATAGTAACAAAGAAGTTAATACATCTTATCACACTTAACACCATCCCAAAGCCTTCCCCCTGCTTGGGTCTTCCCACAAACAAACACTCACAATCTTAGCTGTCTCTTTTCCAGCATCCTCTCTCCCTCCATCTAACTTCTCTGACTCAGTCCCTGTTCTACCCCTTCCTGCTCCACCTAGTCAGCAAACTCCTCCCACCACAGGTTCCATGTGATTACACTCGGCTGATTAAGGGGCAAGGAAGATCTTCAAATTCTCTTAGGCTTATTAAGGGGCATGGAAGGTCTTCAAATTTCCATTCCCATTACAACTTCCATTTCCTGTCTCCTGGTCTTTGCCCTGGCAGAGCCCAGGCCTGGAATTTTGCGGACACCTCCACCTTTTAGAATTCTAGGCTTCTTTTAAGACCAAGCTCAAATACTGCCTTCTTCAGAAGACCTGTCCCATTCTCCCCAGGTACTTCTGCCTTTCCCTGTAAGGCATGTCTGTACAACATAAGGCCTGCAGATCACTTGCAGCCTGCCAAAGGATTTTGGGAAACCTGCAAAAAATATAGAGGATGTAAAAGAAAGTAAAGATGTAATGAGTGCTAAGGGGTGGCTAGGTGGTGTAGTGAATAGAGCACTGGCCCTGGAGTCAGGAGGACCTGAGTTCAAATCTGCCTTCGGACACTTGACACACTTACTAGCCGTGTGACTTTGGGAAAGTCACTTAACCCCAATTGCCCTCCAAAAAGCAAAAAAAAAGATGTAATGAGTGCTTTGTCCATGCCCTACCTAATCCACCTTCCACTAGTCACAATTGTGCCCATCGTGTAACTTGGCTACTCACGCACTCTCTCCTGTTTGTCATCAGTCTGTCTGTAGTCTGGGAAGAGCAATTTTATGATAAATAAATATCTTAATAAGTGTAGTTAATTGATATTATCTGAAATTTCCTTTCTTAAAATATGGTTTATTTGGAAAATAGTTTGATCATTAATTATACCTTTACTTGGAAAGTGAGCTGCTAAAAAGCCATCTGTGGTCCCAAGAAGTTTAACCTATTTTAATTTTGGCCCCTACCTACCACAAAGTTGTGCAGGTCTGATCTAAGGTCATCTTCCATCTACTCTGCATGTACCTCGCATTTATGCAAATATATTTTAATTTATTCATGTGATTATTAATATCTATAAATATTTATAAACATAAATATAAGCATTTGTAACATTTATGTTAATAGACCTATTTATGTAAATTGTGTCTACCCCATTGGAATGTCATCTCTACAGTCGCAGGGACCATTCTTCCCTTTTTTGCTATCTCCTGTACTTAGCACAGTGACTGATACATAATTAATGCTCATTAACTGTTTGATGGGTCATACATAGAACTGAAAAGAATCCCAGAAATCACTTAGTATAAACTCCCCATTTAACAAGTGAAGACACCGGCTCAAAGAGGGCTGTGACTTGCCCCGAGGTGACTCTTGTGCTTACAGCAAAGCCAACGTTGGAGTTGAACCAACTACAAACCCGTTGCTCTTGTTGCTGTCCACAGTGGCCTCCACCATGGGCCAGGCACTTCACTAAGCACTTCATAATCATCCTGCCATGTGAGCCTCACAACAGCTCTGGGAGGCAGGCACCATGGTTATTCCTATTTTACAGCTCAAGACACCGAGGCAAATAAAGATTGAAAGACTTGCCTAAAGTTGTATGGTTAGTTAGTGCGTAAGTGTCCTTGGACCCAAATAGTGACAGTTCAAGTTCAAACGTGAGGACTGCCATGATAGAAATACTAACAGAACGCAGCAGGAGCTGGATGAGGTAGAAAGCACAATTGAGTGGAGGACACAGGAAATTATGGGAAAATCACTTTTTCCCTCTGACTTGGTTCACAAAAATTGTCCAGACATCCCCGTCTTATATGGCTAAAGAAGACCTCAAAGGATGGGTTAAGATTTTAACAGTAACCTGGATGGGGGTGGGGGGCATTCCAGGTAGAGGGACCAGCATAAACAAAAGTGCAGAGGGCAAACATGAGCCAAGTTCTGAGTGAGTGAGTAACCCAATTCTTTTTGTACAGGCTTTTAAACTTGCACAAAGTCATTCAGTAGTACAGCTGCTGAATTTCTATGGCCATACTGAGGCTCTCTCAAGGGACAGATGGGCCTTCATTGTCTAGAAAAGAATACCCAGATACTCAGCCAGCACCTCATGAGAGGTATGGGGAGGGCAGAGACTTCCTCCCAGAGAACCCCTCCTCTAGCCAGAGCCCCATGCAGGGCTGTTAGCCAGAGTTCTGCAACTCTGGCTTCCTCTTCAATTTATAATCTTAGAGAATTGCCAGGAATCTCAGCTTCTCTGTGGAAAAGCCAGGATCATGGGGGAGATGTAATCTTCAATAAAAAGGAAAAAATGCTTTAGCTGAGACTTGGTACTCAACACAAGAATTACTTATTAGTTGGAAGAATTATGGCACCAAATTCTTTAAAACAATTAGTGGGAAGCCTGAGTAAAGAGGTGAACAGATATTATTTTATATGAGCTGCTAAAACTATGCTAAGATAAATTTTAACTTTTTTATTTATCAGCAACTGAAAATTCAAAGATTGGGGGAAGGTGATATTACTATGTAACCTTCTAAAATATCGATATCTCTCATTTTCATTGATAATCTCTACTCAGTAATTTATTTCACTTTTGTATCCCTGACTCTTAGCACAGTGCTTGACACATGGTAGGTGCTTAATAAATATTTGTTGAATGACTTGAAATCAATTCTTAACTTTGTTATCTTGACATCCAGGTACAACCACAGAAACTATATACACACACATGTATATGTGTGCATATAGGTATATGTGTGTTATATATGTGGCATATATAATGTGTGTGTAGTATGTGTGTATGTGTGTGTGTGTGGCAACTAAATAGTATAGTGAATAGAGTGCCAGGCTTGGAGTCATGAAGACTTGAGTTCAAATCCAGCCTCAGATACTTACTAGCTGTGTGACCCTGGGCAAGTCACTTAACTCTGTTTGCCTCAGTTTTCTCATCTGTAAAATGATCTGGAGAAGGAAATGGCAAGCTACTCTGGTATCTTTGCCAAGAAAACCCCAAAAGGGGGTCACAAAGAGTTGAATATTACTGAAAATGACTGAAACGACATACATGTATATATGTATATATGAGACAACAGACAATACATTTAAAGAGTTTTATGAAACTTGAACTGCTATATAAATAGTAGCTAAGGTTTATAGATGTAGCTTTATGTTTATATAACACACAAACATGTATAAATACATATGTATGTACATACATACTCATAGTGGTTTAAGGTTTGTAAAGCTTTTTATACATATTATCTCATTGATCATAATGATAACTCAATGAGGGGGGTGTTACTGTTGTCCCTTTTTTACAGAAGGGGAAACTGAGGGTGAAAGGGGTCAAGTGATTTACTCAGGGTTACACAGTTCATTAAGTAGTATCTCAGGCGGGATTTGAACTCATGTCTTCCTAAACTCTAAGTCCAGCCCCCTATCCACTGTACCACCTGACCTCCCCTCTCTTTCTCCTCTTTTCTCCTACCTTTCTTTGTCTGTCTACACCTTTGTCTCTCTCCCTCTCAACATACACACATAAATATCATTAGACATTTTAGTTCATATTTATGCTTGAGGCTGAGTTGCAAATTTATGTTTTAAAAATTAAAATCTTATAATACATAATTTATATAATTCATTAGAGTTCCACTTTAATTGTTATAAATAAGGATATCTGATTTGAAAAACAAACAGATCTCTTTATGTGTGGGAACCACACCTATGGGAAACCTAGCTGTTAGAGAGGCAATGTGGGTCATAGCCAAGAAGCCACAATCTCCCTAATGACAACCAACCCTAACAAAAGGCAAAGGATAAAACAGGAGGAAACAAACCCTCCTGAGGGCTGGGGTTGCAAACCCAAATCTACATAGTGGCCATAAAGGTCTTGCTACCATGGCCTGAGAGGATGTCATTCTCTCCAGTAGAATGTAAACTCTATTTATCCCTCCCACCCCCACCAAATATAATATTGTTTTGAAAAAAGATCACAACCCAGTTAGCTAGACTTGTATGTCACTTAACAAAAAAGACTGCAAAACAATCTGTATAACACTTACATGGTCAGTGCTTTAAGCTTTTGCAAAGTGCTTTATCTATATGTTATTCCACTGGATCTCAGAACAATCCCGTGAGGCAAATACTATGATTATGCCCATTCTATAGAAGGGAAACTGAGGCTGAGAAAGGTTAAATGATTTACCTAGGGTCATTTCTAGTCTGTGCTGGGGCTTTTTGACTCCAAATCTTGGACTTCTTCACTATATGATGACCAGATAGAACTATTTGAACAATGTTGCTGTTTCTCTCTCTCTCTCTCTCTCTCTCTCTCTCTCTCTCTCTCTCTCTCTCACACACACACACACACACACACACACATACACACACACACATCCTCTCTCTCTCCCCCTTCCTCCTAATCTCCCCTCCCCCCCCCCCCACTCTTTTGGCACTTGATTGGCATTGACTAAGGATGACATTTCTTTCAAGCCAAATTGAATTGAGGGATTTCCCTTACATTCCTCCCAGAGGGTGCATCCAGGAGCCGCCTTACAACTCTGCTGGCAACAAAGGAACTTTCCATCCGTGAAGAAACCACTGTGGTACTTGATGAGCAGGTGAGGGTTTCCCTTTATCTCTAGAGGGCAGACAGGAAAATCAGACTCATTTGTGACTGAGGAACATACCCAACAAGTGTTACAGAACAATGACAATTGGAGCCATTAGAATAACATCATGCGGCCTCAGCAGATGGGCGTTGTAAACCTTAATTACATCCTTATACTGGTACATAATGCTATATAGGTATGTAATAATAACAATATTCATCTAGTGTTTACTATGTGTCAAGCATTTCAGTAAGTCTTTTACAAACATTATCTCCTTTGATCCTCACGGCAATCCTGCCAGCCATCTATTATTATCATCCCCATTTTACAGATGAGGAAAGTGAGAAAAATAGAGGCTAAGTGACATGCCCAGGGTCATTCGGCAGGACTGAACATGGGTCTTTCTGACTCTGAAGATAGCCCTCTAGATGTTATACAACATGGCCTCTCAGCTTTTCCTGGTGCTTTTCACAAATGTACTTGTTTTAAATATATGAAAACTCAGCTCCCTGTGACATCTACATACTTATTTATTTTGTGATTTGTAATTATATCAATCGACAAGCACTTGTTAAGTTTCAATTCAATGTCAGATACTATGCTAAACCTTGAAGATGCAAAGATAAAAAAAGAAAGAATCTCTACTCTCAAGGTATTTACATTCTTATATACAATATAAGTATATTGGATTTAGTGCATTGGACTTTCCACAGCCCTGCCTCACTTAAATCCAATTCACTTGCAAGTCATCTTCTGGATGTCATGGTCTTCTTCAAGAACAAAAGGACAAACAACAATCAACAATCTGTGAGTAGTTGTAGCTGCCCCACTGCTGGCCAGTTCCAGTTGGACAACACTGCTTCTTCTTTCCTCCCTCCCTCCCTTCCTTCTTTCCTTCCTCCCTCCCTCCCTCCCTTCCTTCCTTCCTTCCTTCCTTCCATCCTCCCTCCTTCCCTCCCTCCCTTCTTTCCTTCCTTCCTTCCTTCTTTCCTTCCTTCCTTCCTCCCTCCTTCCCTCCCTCCCTTCTTTCCTTCCTTCCTTCCTTCCTTCCTTCCTTCCTTCCTTCCTTCCTCCCTCCTTCCCTCCCTCCCTTCCTTCCTTCCTTCCTTCCTTCCTCCTCCTTCCCTCCCTCCCTTCTTTCCTTCCTTCCTTCCTTCCTTCCTTCCTTCCTTCCTTCCTTCCTTCCTTCCTTCCTTCCTTCTTTCCTTCCTCCCTTCCTCCCTCCCTCCCTCCCTTTCTTCCTTCCTTCCTTCCTTCCTTCCCCCTGTTCTTCCTTTTCTCCTTTCCTTTTTCCTCCTTCTCCCTCTTCTCCCTGTCACATAGGGAATCATATGCTTACCTGTGGGTGCTCTGCCCAAAGGCATATAAATTTTGATTGCTAAACCTCACAAGATATTTTGAGGCTTATGGGCTAGATTTCTTTTTTTAAGGACGATGTCTTAAATACAAATCACTCCTGGCTCTCTTTTATTGGCCAACAATAGGTCCCAGCCCAGGTCTCATTTGGTCATTGTTTGGGCACTGAGGGCTCAGAGTGAGTGTAAATAGCAATTGTTTCTGTTTTGGACAGAAACTCTGAAGGTCTTCCCCTCCCAGATTAAATTTTTTTTTGACTAGGTAAAAAAGGCCATTCTTTGCTTCATTTCTTACCTAGCCTTAATTAATGATTAAGAGTTGCCTCAGACAAAGTGAGACCTGGGAAAGAGCTCAGCCTAAGAGGCCAAGGTCTCCCACTGCATCTAAAGATATCTCCAGTTGTTCTGAGCTATATCTTGCCATTGGACCCAGATGGCTCTAGAGGAGTGAGTGAAGCTGGTGACTCTGCACAGCCCTGCCTCACTTAAATCCAATTCACTTGCAAGTCCTAACATCCAGCCTCAGATACTGGGTATGTGACCCTGGAAAAGTTGCTTAACCTTGTTTACCTCAGTTCCCTGATCTGTAAAATGAGCTGGAAAAAATATGGTAAACCACTCCAGTATCTTTTCCAAGAAAACCCCCAAAGGGGTCACAAAGAGTCAGACACAACTGAGTAGTAACAATTACATGGAGCATTTTAGTGGCTACAGAGCTGGCCCAAGAGTCAGGAAGACTAAGATATATGTCCTGCCTCTGACACAGAGAGGCTGTGTGACTCTGGCCCAGTCACTTATCTATTTAGTGTGTACCCCCCAGGAAACCCTCTAAGACTTCACATTGCAAAATAGGTGTCTTTCTATAGCTGCCCATGAAATCAACAGGTCCAGACCACCTCCCTGCCCCCACCAAATAAAGTCACCAAGATTCTCTTGTATTGCTACTACCTCTAAATGGTAATAAACTATTCTTTTTTTTTTTTTGCTTTTTGGAGGGCAATTGGGGTTAAGTAACTTGCCCAAGGTCACACAGCTAGGTTTTTGTTTGGGTGTGCGTTAAGTGTCTGAGGCCTGATCCGAACTCAGGTCCTCCTGACTCCAGGGCCGACGCTCCACTGACTGTGCCACCTAGCCGCCCCATAAACTATTCTTTAAAGGTGTAAAACTGTATTCATATTTTCAATGAGGTAGAGGAAAAACAATTCCCATACCTTGCCTATAAAATACAAATGCCCTTTGCAGGTCCTGGAGGAAAGTGACAGAGATATCTGACGCCAGCAGAGCGGCTGTAATCACAATCACAGAACAAGCCAATTCTGCTACAAATCCTCCCCAGCTCCAGAGCTTAGCATAGTGTCTGGCACAAAATAGGTGTGAAATAAATATATATTAATTGACTGACTGAATGAGTGCTTTCTATGATATTTTAAAATATTATTATTATTATTTATATTATTATATTCTATTTCCTTACTGAACTGATGGAAAGACTGAGGATCAACTTTTTACTAGCGTGTGAGTGACAGAACAACTTACCACTTTCAATAGCATTTACACTTCAAAAGAGGTCAAGGATCAAAGACAAGTTTAATTCAAAATACTTTGTCTCTAATCATGAAGCTTCTGGTATTAGAACCTCTAGATGGAAAAGATTATTTCTGAGTAGAGAAACCTTTCTAGAGTCCCCTAGATCACACCATGTAAATGACTGCCTATTCTACCTAAATGTAGGACTGATCTTGCTTATTGGGTTCCTGTTAGAGTATTAAATAGGACAGAGTTTCCCTTTCTTTTCTTTCCCCCTCCTTCCATCACCTCCCAGATGAAAGAAACAGCTCTGCCCTATGCTGACGACCTTGCCCATGCACCTGACTGTGCAGTACTGGGAAAGTCTAACTGAGGAATGTTTGGGTGAGGCCGGAAGTTGCTCCCAAGTGTTAATGCAGCAATTCAACTTAATATAACATTTATTAAAAGCCTACTATATGAGAAAACCGTACTAGGGGCTTGGAATACAGATACCAAAACAAAAGAATTCCTGCTCTCCAGGTACTCGTGTTTTACCAGATGTATAATGCAACCAACTCTACTGTTGGCAAAGCCCTTGCCCTGCTCTACCAAGAAGAACGTTTTGTGGACCCCTTAACACTCTTAAGATTATAGATTTAGAGTTAGAAGAGACCTTAGAGATCATCCTATTTCACATCTATCTATCCATCTATCTATCTATCTATCTATCTATCTATCTATCTATCTATCTGTCTGTCTGCCTGTCTATCTATCTATCTATCTATCTATCTATCTATCTATCTATCTATCTATCTATCTATCTATCTACCTATCTCTCATCGAAGATACCAAGGTCATTCATTGCATCCCTGGCCATCACCAGTAGCCTTGACTTTTGTCCTGCCACTGGACTTTGATGATGCTGGAAGAGAGAGTGAGGCTAACACCTTTGCACAACTCTGCCTCACTTAAATCCAATCCACTCCCAAGTCAATACCTCACCCATGATGTTATCAGTCCTCTTCAAAAATGAAGGATGAACAACAATCATTCTGACAGTCTTTGATGTTGAGCCCTTCATGATGTCATCAACAAATGCTGGTGAACAATCTGCTAGGTATGCACTGTGGCCATAAGGGGACTATATGTTTCTATCCATTTGGGGAGAGGCTTAAAGCAAAGGTCTCTGGAGAGTCACATGACTCATGTAGTCTGATTGGCTTGGAGAAATCTGAGTCCCAGTCTGGTCACTGTAGTCACTTACCTCTTGTAGACCTCAGAATTTGATCTGTAAAATGGACTAGAGCAGGGGCTCTTAACCCTTTTTGTCTCATGGACACCCCTGGCAGTCTGGTGAAGGTTATGGAACCCTTCTCAGAATAATGTTTTGTAATGCATTAAAAAATAGAACTAGAAAGAAATTCAATCATATTTAAATAATTATAAAAAATTTTAAATAAGTTCATAGACTCCAGGTTAAGAACTTTTGGAATATATGAACTCTAAGCTCTCTCTCAATTACAATAGTCTAAAAATCTGGCCCAACCATCTCATTTCACTGGTCAGACAGTTATTCAGTCAGTAAGCACCTATTGAGTGTTTACTAGGTCTGTGCTAAGGGCTGAGGACACATAGAAAGGCAAAAATACTGTTCTCCCTCTAGGAGCTCACATTCTAAGAGGGAAGACAATTTAAAAATAACTATGTACACAATCCTTTGTAAGGATGACATGCCCATTCGTGAAGCATTCCTTATGCATTAAAAAAATAATTAAACAGGAATTTATATTGGATCTGGGAGGTAACTGGGAGCCACTGAAGTTATGGAATAGAGGAGTGACATGGCAACCAAAGACCAGAAGAGGTTAAGTAATTTCAAAGATCACATAGATCATAAGTAGCAAAACCAGGATTAGACTATAAATTCAGTGCATTATGAAGCTATGTATCTGAAGCAACATGGCAACTTTCCTCTTTGGACCTCGGCTGCCTGGGTCCAGAAACAAGATGAGGTTTCTATACAGAGTTTGGACAAGGCAATTCTCTTATCTTTAGCATTCATCCTTTCCTTTCTACTCTACACTCCCAGTTCTCCAGAGTTCCCTACTTGGGGTCTTATCACTTCTTGCCCGGTTTTATTGTTTTAGTTTCTTAATTGGTCTTCCTGCTCCCAGCCTCAGCCCTCTCTAATCTATTTTTCAATTCCTGCCGAGATAATCTTCCTAAGGCACAGGCCTAAGGACCTCACTTTCTGACTCACAAAGTTTAAAGACTCCCTCTTGATTATGGATTTGTATTTGATTCCATTGCTTTGTCATTCAAAGATCTCTAAAACACATCTCCAGTCTATCTTCTCAGGCAAATGTCATGGTCCTCACCTTTCTGCTTTTTGTGATCCAGCTGAACTGAATCATTTGTGGTTCCCTAAACTTATCCTGGCCGTTCCCATCTCTGGGCCTTTGTGAACACTGTCCTTTATGCCTAAAACACTCTCTGTCCATCTCTCTGCTAATTGCTACCTTTTTTTCCCTTCCAGTTCCACCTCAGACATTATTAGCTGCATGTCACTGGCAAGGCATTTATTTTCTCATTTTCATTTCTCTCATTTTTAAAACAGGAAGAATAATAGCCCCCACCTCAGGGAGTTGTGAGGATCAAATGAAATAACGTATACAAATCAGTGGAGGGAGAGAGAAAGGTGTGGGGCCCAGGGACTAGGCCATATGGTTTGCTGTATGGCTTGGCACAATTCCTTGCCTGGACTTTGCCCTGGGGCTCTAAAACAGAGATAGGCATGTGGGTAGAATGTAACTAGCCTCACTCTTCTGAGCAGTGGGGAAAAAAAAAGGCATCTGGTCAGTTAATGCTTCCTTCTGTTCCAGTGAAAATGCAAAAGGAGTCTGAGAGCGACATGCATTTTGAGGGAAATGAGCAAAATTAAGATCAATTCCATTAATGCCACATCTGGATTTTGCCAACCCTGATTCATAGGAGGTCAATGTAATGATACCTTTCTGAAGGGCTTTTAGCCACTGGCTCCGGCTCTCTTCATTTGACGCATAGACGTAGAGAAGGCCGTCTTTATAAACAATCTGAAAAGAGAAAGCTGATACTAACAAATATGCTCATACTATATATTACCCGGTGAAGTTCTGTGCATTTTTTAGCGATGAGATTTCTCTGAGAAAGCCAGGTACTATAAAATACACACTAACTTTGAAGAAGGTTTACCGAAAAATCTAAAAACATTTTTTTTAATTCATAAAAAAATTCTAAACCAGGGCACTGGCCCTGGAGTCAGGAGGACCTGAGTTCAAATCCGGCCTCAGACACTTAACACTTACTAGCTGGGTGACCTTGGGCAAGCCACTTAACCCCAATTGCCCTGCCTTCCCCCGTCCAAAAAAAAAAAAATTCTAAACCTTTTCAAGTTTTGACTTTACAAAGGCAATGTGATAACTAGATATAATCTACATTACTGATAATGTTTAGTCATACATAAAAACTAAACAAACATAAATATGGTATTGACAGCAGGAACATTGAAATTGGAGCCTGAGGATTTGGATTTAAATCTGAGATCTGCTCTTATTAGCTCTATGGCCTAAGTACCTCCACAAAGTACTTTTCTAGTGGTTTCATTATGCTGTGGAGATGGTGGTAAGTTCTCTAAGGTTATGTCAGTGAAGCAAAAGCTCTGGCAGATTTTATCATTGTGGAGTAGAATGTAAGCTTCTTGAGGGCAGGGGTTATTTATTGTTTGTTTTCTTTCTTTCTTTTATTTTTTTTTAAGCAATTGGGGTTAAGTAACTTGCTCAAGGTTACATGGCCAGTCATTATTTTATGTGTGGGTGCTCATTTTCTGAGGCCGGATTCGATCCCAGGTCATCCCAACTCCGAGGCCGGCGCTCTTACTCACTGCGCCACCTAGGCGCCCCTTATTGTTTGTTTTCATCTTTGAATCATCAATGTCTAGTGTTATGCTTGGAATATTTTAGTTGATTAAGAAATGCTTACTGATTGATGGTAGATTGATTGATAGAGCTCTGAATATGGTCCCAGAAACAGTATCTATTTTCTGAGAATCCACCTTTCTAATTAAAGAAACTCTCATCTCTAGTAGGCAGGTGATTAATTGGTGATTAATTCTTTTGGCACTGTAACCTATGGAACCAAGAAAAACACAGAATGGTTCTCAGTCCTCTGAGTCTCTTTCTTGCAAATATAGTGACAGTGATGGCCCAGTGGAGAAAAAGTCGTCAGAAGGTGCCAAGAATTATAAATTTTAGGCTTAACCTTTTTATGTGTGTCAGGACCCCTTTGACAAGAGTTGTGAAGTCCATGGATCCCTGCTGCGAAAAGTATTTTTAACCATATAAAATAAAAAACCCAGGATAACAAAGGAAACATATTATATTAAAATATAGCTAATAAAAAATTTAAAAACCAAGTTTATAGACCACAGGTTAAGAGCCCCTGTAAAGAAACTGAGTCATGTCAGTCTTTAGTGTCTTCACTATAAATGAGACCAGAAGGAAACTGGAGCTAAATGGGAGGAGGACTGTGAAGTTTTCCATGAAGAATAACACTAACGAATTGGCATGGCTGGACATTCGAAAGCAAGGAGAGACATCATTTCATGCCAAGATTGATGATCATCATGATAAGACTTGTAAAAATGTCACTTTGAAGGTAGAGAGTGGAGCTTATGTGCTAACATTTTTTGCAGAAAATAAGGTAGTAGAAAAATCCTTTTACAAAGACTTTTAAGTCCCTCCCAATGAAGTAAAAATGTTTTAATATTTCATTGTTGTTCAGTGGTTTCAGTTTTATCTGACTCTTTGTGACCTCTTTTGTGCAATGCAAAGGTAGAGGCTGGTCCAAAAGAAATGTAGAAATTACAGGATCACAGAATTTGAGGGTTGAAAAGGACCTCAGTGGCCATATCCATATACTAAAGTCCATATTCTAGTGTCCAATCCATATACTAAAGAAATTCTCACTCTACCACATCCAACAACTGGTCACATAGTCTCTGGATGAAGACCTCCAAGGAGGAGAAAGCCACGACTTCTCCGGTCAGTCCATCCCACTTTTGTTTTTGTTTTTGCTTTTTGGAGGGCAATATTGGGGTTAAGTGACTTGCCCAAGGTCACATGGCTAGTTTTTTTGTGTTAGGTCCTCCTGACTCCAGGGCCAGCGCTCTATTCACTGTGCCACCTAACCACCCCCAGTCCATCTCACTTTTAGAAAGCCACAATTGTTAGGAAGTTTGATCTGATATCAAGCCTAAACTCATCTCTTTGAACCTTCCATCTCTTGCTATTGTACCTACCTACTGCTAAACAGAATGTATCTAATCCCTCTTCCAGGTGACAGCCCTTCAAATACTTGAAGTCAGCTATCATATGACCTCTGAATCTTTTATCTTCAGGCTAAATGGATTTAATTTCCTTAACTGCTCTTCATGTGGCATGGACTCAAGATCATTCACTACTGTAGTTGTCTTATGGACATTACAATTTATCAATGTCCTCCTTATACCATGGCATCTAGAACTAAACACAATATTCCAGATGCTGTCTGATGAGGCAAAGTGCAGTGGGACTATGCCCTCCCTATTCCTGGAAGCTAGGCCTCTTTTAAAGAAGATAAAGATTTTTTTCACTTGCAACCACACTGGTATCTCCATGTGAACATCATTTAGGAGGAGTTAGAAAAATAAAATTATAAAAAGTGAATACCTGAACAGTCATATGTATTAGCAAGGGTAACACATTGTTAGATAATAGGTTAGGTAATACATTCCTACATGTTTTCTACACAATACAATTCCTACACAATACAATAGGTTAGGTAATACTTTCCTACACACCCAGGGTAGCCTGCTAGCACAGGTTCTTTGATCTGCTTTTAAAGGAAAGACATCTTTAAAGGGGTTAATAGTCCGACTTTAATTACAGAGAAAGAAGTGAGTATAGAAAATACAAGCAGAGAAATTAGCACAAAGACCAAGAGACAGAACTCCAGCTGTCTGAACATAGCAATATTGCTATATACTTTACATACATCACCGGATTGAAGGAGCATAGACATCTAAGCAGTTGGGGGGCTCTTAACAAATGTCTACTCAGAGTCTAGACCAGGAAATGAAAAGATTCTTTCCATGAGCAAACCTCCAAAGCAAAATGAGTATTAACTCTGACATATGAGAAATGGATTATAGTGATTACATATATGTGTGTGTACATATATGATAAAAGAATAGACTTTCCTTCAGCCTATTAGCATTTCCTATTTTTAAAGACATACTTATTCAATGCCATGATCAGACTATTACACTTAGCAACCAACAGTGTGGATACAAAAATATCTACCTAAAATCCTGTGTTCAAATGCTTTATGCTTTCCACCTAAAATAAACTCGAATAAACTTATACAGTTTCACAAATATGTTTCTGGTATGTTTTTCCCTCATACATGAAAAAGTATTATTTAAAATATATCATTTTAAGAAGCAAGACCCTGACACCATTGTGCTTGGCTGAGTTGAACTTTTTGCAACCTTATCTTCTCTAGTGCTTTTCTGGCTCATCTCTCCCAATAATATATTTTTCCTAATAGTAATCAACATTTTCCCATTGGTAAAACTACTTCTATCACTGGAACCACCATAGTTACCTTGGCTATGGGGTTTAACAAAACATTGGCCCCCACCATAAGGCTAGAGTTCAAGACCAAAGTTTAAAGGATGATTGTTATAGTTGCCAAAATCATTGATGTTTCCACCTTCTCCAAAGTTGGTTCCTATATTGCCAAGTATAATGCAAACTTCTTCATATCTTCCATGTCCTCCACCATGGCCACCAAAGCTACCATAAAGTTTTCATCTAATTATCATTTCTACCAAAGCTACCTTCATGGCTACCATCAAAGTTCCCAGAACACCCCTGATCTCTTTGGCTAAAGGAAGCTCTAATCATTTCTTGCTCAGATAAAATTTTCTTCACTTCACATTAGTGGCTATCTACAGCACAAGATTTTTGAATGATAATCACATGCATAAAATCATGGTCATGGAAAGTCCCCAAAGCAGATTGTCTTCTTGTCATTGCTTTGGTAAGTCATGTTTTTAATCACTTTAATCTTTCCACATCATTCAAACTAGTCTCTTAGGCGATGTTACTCAGGGACTTCTTTAATGCCACTCAAAGAGATTTTTTTCACAGTTAAATGGGAACCCAGTCCTTGAGAATGCTCTCTAGAGGCAGTCCTCTTTGTTTTGACAACTCTGCCATCAATCTTATGAGGACTTTTATTCATAGCAAAATCTATCTCTTCTGCTATAGCATAGATAACAAAACAAATACTCCTGGAACACTTGGAATTTAGACTACTCATTACCTATAAATGGGCACCATTTACAAAATGGTTCCTTAGACTCTCATCTCTCTTCTTGAGTTAAAGTCTCTGATGAAGAGCTTTCACAGCTGCTTCAGGCATCTTTGCGGACTCTGACTTCAATATGGCAAGAGGAGTGGTAGATATTTCAACAATCCTTCTTCTAGGAAGTTCAACATTTCATAAAGAAGTTGGACTGATGCAAATCACTCACCACAATAGGAAGACCAAAAGAGCCTAGAAAACATTTTGGCCAGCAAACATTTGATCTCCTTGGCATAAAGGCTGCCAACGACAACGCTGGTTCGCACTGTGATCTCATTTGCAAACAGAAGAGGATGGTAGGAGATTATGAGTTCCCAGTTTCCCAGAGTCAGGAAGGTGCTGTGGGAAGCTCCAGGTCCTCTAGTCCCTCACCCCTTTCCTTTCTCTTGCCCTCTCCCACCTCACCTTTCTCCTCCTTTACTCTCTCCTCACCCCTCCTCTCCTTTGCTGCTTTCCTCTTGCTTGACTGATCACACAGAATCCTGTGTGTACATATAAAGGGGTTTGTAAGGGAGGTGAGGAAAGTCAGAACAACTGATCAAAGCATTTGGAAAACCTCTCACCTCCAGTAAAGGGGAGGGGAAAACAGTATAACTATTTGGACAGGAGACAATGCCTTTGAGAATGTTCCAGTTATGACAGGCTTGCTCTCTGTAAACACATCTAGTTTTAGAATACTCAGAAGACAAGATTCTTATAGAAGGATTAACAGTATTTGGTAACATTTCAGTTGCTTCAAACTTGGTCTCTGTAATCTTGTTTGTGAAAACTCAGACTCATCCCATCATTGAAATAAAGGTAAATTGAGGGATGGGAAAAAATCTTAAAAATTCACAAATCTTATTAATACCAAAAAGATAATCCAGGAATTATCAATAATGATTAGACTATATCCTATTTTTCCTCAAAATCTTTTTGAGGATAATTTACACATTGAGGATGTGCTTGATGAATGTATGAGAAGAAAGCACAGATAATATAAGAAAAGAATACCTATTTGCAGTTGCACAATTAACTAAAAGGTATAGAGTACAATATGCTATCGCACTTATTATTTGTAGACTAAAATAAAAAGCACTGGATTCAGTGGAGCAAAATGCTACCTTGGAATTGTCCCCTGTGCATATTGTAAAATAATAAAATATTCATTTACGATGTAACAATAGAAGTTATGTGGCAGAATGGAAAGAGGTGAATGAAATTACTAATTGCTCAAAAGTCCAATTGCACTAAAGTCCAATAAACCACCCATGAAAAACCAAATGGATGAAAAATGCATATTGTCTAGACTATGATATACAGTTGGATTAATTATATATCTTGGACAGACACCGTAGATAAACAGTACACTGGGGACTGCTAGGTGGAGCATTGAATAGAGCACCAGCCTTGAGTCAGGAGGACCTGAATTCAAATCTGGTCTCAGACACTCAACACAAAAACTAGCTGTGTGACCTTGGGCAAGTCACTTAACCCCAATTGCCCTCCAAAAATCAAATCAAAACAAAACAAAACAATACACTGGATCCAGAAGTGAACAGGACAACAGACTGAATTGCATTTGGGAAACCGAGTAGTGTTCTTATTAACACAAACTGAAATAAAAGCCTTTATTGACACTGATAGTATTCCAATGATGTCTTGTGACTTCAAATTACATAATTCCTCGGCCTCTGAAAATTAATGTTTCAGATTACCCAAAAGAAAATGGAAAAATATGGTGGGCTTGAATAGGTTTCAAAGTTTAAGCTATTTTTTTGGTCAATTCATCATCAACAAAGAATCATGTAGGAGAAATATAAATAAAGATAAGACAAAAGATGTAATTAGAAAAAGGAAACAGATCAATCAAGCAATATGAGCAAGAATTAGTTAACAGCCCATGTGGTATCCATGTAATATCATGGATATCTTTTTTTTTTCTTTTTTGGAGGGAGGAAGGCAAGGCAACTGGAGTTAAGTGACTTGCCCAAGGTCACACAGCTAATAAGGGTGTCAAGTGTCTGAGGCCAGATTTGAACTCAGGTCCTCCTGACTCCAGGGCCAGTGCTCTGTTCACTGAGCCACCTAGCTGCCTCCTATCATGGATATCTTGAGGAAGTCCACTGTGGTGGGGGCAGAGGAGGAGCTGAGAGTGAGGGGAGGAACTCCCTGAGAAGGATTTGTTAGACAGCATGGACCAGAACCATAAAAGACCAGAAGGTGTGGATGAGTTCAGGTCTTCAAGGTTGAAATGAGTACGCACACGAATGACATCACAGAAACCTCCCACTATCCAAGTGAACTTTGAAAAGTTTCACATTTTCATTTTTCCAGGTCTCAGTTTCTTTGTTTCTAAAACAAGGTCTTGAACTAGATAATCTCTACGTTCCCTTTTAGCTTGAAAGCATTTTCACAGGAAAAAAGACTAGCTCTTCTCTACGTGTAGTCAACCCTGATTTCTCTTACATATTGTTTTCTCCTCCTTCCTCTGCTAAAGTAATTTATCTCATTTTAAATGTCTCGTCTGTGGGGCAGCTAGGTGGCGCAGTGAACAGAGCACCGGCCCTGGAGTCAGGAGGACCTGAGTTCAAATCTGGCCTCAGACACTTGACACCCTTACTAGCTGTGTGACCTTGGACAAGTCACTTAACCCCAATTGCCCTGCCTTCCCCCTCCAAAAAGAAAAAAAAAGTCTCATCTGACTTTGCTTTGGACTTCTCCTAGCACCATGCTCTGCCCTTAGCGAGTATTCAATACATGTTTTTCAGACTGAATTACAGCCACAACACTGTTCCTCTAGGCTATAGCAGAGGTTCTTAACCTAGAGTTCACAGACCTCTTGGAGGTCCATGGATAGATTTCAGGGAGTTTATGAACGGAAGTGGGGGATTACACTGAGAAAGGACCCATAGGATTCACCAGACTGCCAAGGGGATCCATGATGCCCAAGGGGTCAAGAATGAAAGGGTTATAGGATCAAAGAATGATGTTTTGCAGATGATTCTCTAAGTGTTTTTGTTTACTTCACTGTTTAAGTTTATTTCCCCTGGGGAATAATATTCCTTGGGATAAATATTTAATAACCAGCTCTCTGGAGGAAGAAAAATGTACCCACAACATACTTTTAAGTTCAGTCTGAATTATTAACATTTTTCTTCATCACTTTCTAAAATCTAGACAATCAATAAAACAATAAATCAGGTCCTGATTTGTAGTGTTTGGTGATTTCTAATTTTAAAATGCTCACACTGAAAACTTAACAAGCAGCTCCCATTAGCTGATTCAAGCTGGCTCAAGCTCTCCCAATATCCTTACACAAGAGTCCTGTTATTGACTACTCTACACGTGGATGTGGAAACTGAGAACCTCACAAAACAGGCTTAGACAAACTTGTACAAATACTGAGTTTCAAGAATGGACTTCTTGGAGGGCGGAGCCAAGATGGCGGAGTAGAAACAGCTCATCCAAGCCACTCTGCCCCCAGATTCCCCCCAAACTATGTAAAAGGAGACTCTGAACAACTTCTGGAGCCCCAGCACCCACAGAATGACACAGAGAAGCTAACCTCCCACTGAGGACAGCCCAGCAGCCCTACAGGAAGGATCAGCGCAGCGGTCTGGGAGCCTGCAGTGGGCAGTGCGCAGAGCGTGGGAAGCCAAGCCGAGCCGGAGCTGAGGTCCCCGTGAGCCGAGGTTTTAGCCCCAGGGCACCAGGGCCAACAGCCGGCTGGAGGAACCCCAGAACACCAGTAGCTGTGGCGACTCCAGAATTATCAACATAGACACGCCTAGGACAAAGTAAGAGGTTAGTGTCCTATGGACTTTGGGACCTGTATTTGGGGAATGCATCGGCTCCCTCCCCTGGGGGCTAGAGGCCGCTGAGGAGACACACCATTTGGTAGTTTTCAGACACAGCTCCAGCTCCTGGCCTGCAAATTTGTAGGGAGATCCAGCAATCAGTCTTGGGGGGTAATCGCTCTTGCTTTAACCTCCCTGGATCTGGATTGTGATCTAGGGTGGAAGTCATGGGTGGGTTTACAGCTTGCCAGAAACGGAAGTTGCCCCCCACACGTTCGGGACGAAAATTCCTCTATCTGGCCTTAAAGCCATAGTGTGGCAACAAGGCCAAAAGTCAAGTAATTAAGTGGCAACATGGCAAGGCAAAGGAAACAGAAAAATGCAACCCTAGACTCCTATTTTGGGGGCATAAAGCGGGAAAAGGACTGTGAGGTCAGAAGTCCTGCTCCAAAAGCCCCAGGGGAAAACATGAGTGGGTTGCAGGCCATGGAGGACCTTAAGAAGGACTTTAAAAATCAAATAAGAGAAGTGGAGGAAAAATTGGAAAGAGAAATGAGAAGGATGCAGGAAAAGTATGAAATGAGGGTTAACAGCCTGACTGAGGAAAACAACACCTTAAAAAATAGACTAACTCAAATGGCAAAGGAGGCCCAAAAGGGCAATGAGGAGAAGAATGCCTTAAAAAGTCGAATTTGCCAGATGGAAAAAGAATCTCAAAAGTTCACTGAGGAGATTCATTCCTTCAGAGTTAGACTGGAGCAAATGGAAGCTAATGACTTTATGAGAAATCAAGATGCTGTTAAGCAGATCCAAACAAACGAAAGATTAGAAGGCAATGTGAAATATCTCATGGGAAAAACCACTGACCTGGAAAATAGATCCAGGAGAGACAATTTAAAAATTATTGGACCACCCGAAAGCCATGATCAAAGAAAGAACCTAGAAATCACCCTTCAAGAAATTCTCAAGGAAAACTGCCCTGATGTTTTAGATCCAGAGGGCAAAATAGAGGTTGAAAGAATCCAGTGATCACCTCCTGAAAAAGATCCCAAAAAGAAAACTCCCAGGAATATTATAGCCAGGTTCCAGAATCCCCAGATCAAGGAGAAAATACTACAAGCAGCCAGGAAGAAACAATTTCAATATTGTGGAAACACAATCAGAATAGCCCAGGACCTGGCAGCTTCTACACTGAGGGATCGAAGGGCATGGAATATGATATTCCAGAGGGCAAAAGAACTGGGAATGAACCCAAGGGTCACCTACCCAGCAAAACTGAGTATTTTGTTTCAGGGGAAAATATGGTCATTTGGTGGAATAGAGGACTTTCAAGCATTCCTGAGGAAAAAACCAGAATTGAATAGAAAATTTGACATCCAGACACAAGAAGCAAGAGATGCCTGAGAAGGTAATCAGGGAAAAGAAATCAAAAGGAACTTATCAAAGTTGAACTATTTACATTCCTATATGGAAAAGCAATAACTGTGACTGATGATATCTTTCTCACTATGAAAATAATGGAAGAAGGGTGTGTGGTCATATGAGTACATATGTGAACGTGTGTGTAGATGGTTACAGTTATATATGGATAGAGGGCATAGGTTGAATTTGTTGGGAAGGGAGAATACTCAAGGGATGACATTATGAGGTGAGAGAGGAAAGTGGCAAGAGGAGATGGGGAGAGACAGGGTAGGGTAAACTATCTCATGTAGAAGAAGCAAGGGGAAGTGGTTGCAAGGGAGGGGGAGAATAGGAAGGCAAAAATGCATTCCCATTGAATTTGGTTCAGGGAGAGAATGACATCCATACTAAATGGGATATCTCAACCTGCAGCAGAATAGGAGAGGAGTGATGATGGATGGGAAGGCATCCTTGGGGTGAGGGGAGGTTGGAAGTACCCACTATAGAAGAGGGACAGGATCATGTAGGGAATGGACCAGGTGGGGGGTGGGATGAGTGGGAGGGAATTATAAGCAGCCTTGTACAATATATCTACTATGATAATGTTTTGCATAGCTAGACATGTACAATATATACTGAATTACTTATCTCCCCAGAGGGAATGGGTGACAAGGGAAGAAGGAAATGGATCTGAAAGTTGAGGTCTTATCATTAAATGTTTCAAATATATATAAATACTATTTTTTTTTTTGCCTTTGGAGGGCAGTTGGGGTTAAGTAACTTGCCCAAGGTCACACGGCTAGGTTTTTGTTTTGTGTGTGTGTTAAGTGTCTGAGGCCGGATCCGAACTCAGGCACTTCTGACTCCAGGGCCGACGCTCTACTCACTGCGCCACCTAGCCGCCCCTATAAATACTATTATTAATACTCTTTTGCTTATAATTGGGAGGTAAGATGTGCAGGCATTGGGACACAAAGATTCACCTTCCTCTAATGGAAAAGTCGAAGGGGGTATGGGAGAAGGTATGGGAGAGAGCAGATTGGAGGAAGCGATATCTTGTGGGACTGCTATTCTGGGAGGTTGGGTAGGGGAATAACGGGGGGAAAATGACTGTAATTCAAAATCTGGTGAAAATGAATGATGTAAAACAGAAGTTAATAAAGCATTTGTTTAATAATAAAAAAAAAAGAATGGACTTCTTTCTATGAGTGGATGGCTCTGGCCATTCCTTTTTTTTCCACTACTGGTTAAGTAGAAAAAGCATGGATGACCCCCTAGGGTTCTCATTCTTCCTCCCTACTCCCATCCAGGAAAATGCCTTCTCAGACAGTCCAAAATTGAACATAATCCTCAATAAGCATCTTGCTGAGCCATTCCTTATTCCAAAAAACTTTACTTCAGAAAAGGAGAAAGATTAGAGATCTCTCTATTAGATTTCATGCTGGACCTGACATTACCTGAAATGGATATTGTCTCTCCACAGGGGTTTGTTCCTCAAGATTCACTCTTTCAACACATCGAATCTTTTTAATGTCGATCGATCCTTTCTTGCTGCCTTTTTTCTAAATCCCAAAACAAAAATACACTATACCTTAGTATGATTTATCATTATGTGCAAAGAATACAAAACCAAGTCTTTAAAAATTATTATCACCTTATTCTTCTCAGATTTTTCAATGTCAGGCAAAAGTATTCCTAGGACAAATGACTAGTCTTCTAATATATTTTTATGGACTATTCTGCAAGTGGATAAAATAACTGTTGTCTAAAAATTGAATAAAATCACTGAGACATAAGCTTTTCTTCTGTAGGCCCACTGGAAGCAGCTTTGGGGCAGCTCCAATAATAGACAGGTTTCCAGGTACACTGTGGACCTTATCCTGTTCCCACATGGTTTTAGGGTCTTCCACTAGATTTCCAAAAAGTTTTTAATTCTACACAGTCTGGAGATGATGAAAATGATGAGGATAATGATGATGGTGTTGGTTACTATTTCTATTATGACTATTTTTTCCCCTAATTAAACAAATCCCCTTCCTGATAGGTAAAAAAATTCTTCCCAGTCTAAAAGACATTCTAGCTTTGGGAACATGCTTCATAAGAAAGAACAAATGCAAGTGAATAAAACTATGTAATTAATAGAAATAGCTTTGTTTTCTATGCTTCTTTTGAAAGAAGACCATACCAAAATGTGCTTAAAATCTACAAGGTAGATGCATGGCTGTTGGCATCTATGATTGAACTGACTTGATGAAGCTGATACCAAATTGTCCTACATCCCTTTTCTACAAAAACGGTGTAATTTAAATCAATAGGGAAATGATTTTTTTAAAAAGTTATATTTCATGATATTATGGACAGTATTAGAGACAAAAAAAAGGGGTAGATAATTCAAATATGCGTTATATTTGACTTTAGAATATATTTTGGACTTGCATTTGAATGTGTGTATGTATGCATGTGTGTGTGTGTGTGTGTGTGTGTGTGTGTGTGTGTGTGTGTGTGTGTGTGTGAGACATTCTGGGATTGCATTTAAATAAAATAATACATAGTGAATGGGCTCACAAGAACCTGGGAAATTGTTTAGTTTCCCTTTTCCTCTTCCCTTTGCATCTGCTCTATGATGGGAATTGAGCCTTTTGAACCCTCCCATCCCTGCAGAATTGCCCATTCTTAAAAGTTCCTTAAGAAAATTCAATTCAATTAAATAGGCATTTTCTTTTAGGACTAGCTTCAAGAGGGTTTCAAAAGGTTTCCTTGATGTGGGAAAAGTAGTAAAAATATATTATGAGACATCAACATCAATTAACTGATTAGTGAAGTGACTAATCAATTAAGTTGGTGATAATAGTTGACAAAGAAAAACTCTAGCCAAAGTTTCCAACAAAGTAATTAAACAGCAGTCAATACATTTAGAAAATTTGAACCCAGTAGTTAATCTTCCTATAAGAATCAAGAGCTAATGCTGCAAATTTCAGAATTTCCAATCCTCTCATCTTAACATTGTTGTATCTTAGTGGTTTTATCATTTTAAATTATGAAAGAATATCCAATAATGTGATTCTATGTAGTTCTAATAAGGAGAAATTAAACAGAATTTTAGGATCAGCGAATAATAGAGATACAGAACTATAAGAGGTCTCAGAGTTTGTCTTGTTCAACTTCTTCATTTTACAGTTGAAAAAACTGATTCCCAGAGAGGTCATATGTCTTTCCCAAAGACTCACAGGTGCCAGACATGGTAAACCTAGTTCTTCTGACTCTTGGGCCAAAATTCTTTCCACTGTATTATATTGTTTTAAAATTAACTTGAATTAAATGAATTTTGGTCCTAAAATAATATAATAAAGGAATTTGAGATCATATTTACTGTATAGATTAAGAAATTTAACAATCATACTCAAGGATGATGCTTCAGCTTAGCAAAAATAAAGTGAAATCATTTTTTAAAAACCTAGAAAAAAATAGGCTTACCATCTTATCATAATCATAGTAGGAGAGGTTTGTTTTTGTCAGGACAAAAAGCCTTTCTTTGTAATTGTTTGGTGACATTTTCTTCTTTTGTTGTGACTTCTTTAGTAGAAGTTCTTCTAAGATGGTTTTTTTGTCCGTCCCATCATCCTGAAGAAATAGCAAATAATTTAAAATAGCATTAATTAAAATCTAGCCATGTTCTACTTTAACCTTTATAGTGTTTTTTTTCCCCTTCCTGTACTTGTTCTCATTCAAAGGTGCTTTTATGAGAACCATTTAAATATTAAAATATGTTGATATCTATTATAGTTATAGTTTTTTATGTGTTATTATTTATGATCTAGACCTCTGATCTAGGGAATGTCCCATGAAGCAAACTACTCTGTCAATGTGTCAATGCAAATCAATGCTCACATTCAATCGCTCTCTCTCTCTCTCTCTCCCTCTGTCTCTCTCTCTCTCTCTCTCTCTCTCTCTGTGTCTCTCTTTATATAAACATATATTATATATATATATTATATAGAGATAGATATAGACATATACATGCATAAATATACATATCTAAACTTAGATATGTATACACATGTACACAGGCAGCTAGGTGGCAGAATGTATAAAGTACCTGCCCTGGAGACAGGAAGAACTGAGTTCAAATTCAGCCTTAAACACTTACTAGCTGTGGGGCTCAGGGCAAGTCATTTAACACTGTTTGCCTCAGTTACTTCTTCTGTAAAATCAGCTGGAGAAGGAAATGGCAAACCACTCTAGTATCTTTGCCAAGAAAACCCCAAATGGAGTGAGGAAGAGTTAGCTATGACTGAAACAATTCAACAACAAAATACATACACACATATATTATATACACATATAAAATATATGTCCACAGTATAATATCTCTATAAATACTTCCTCCCTAGTACTGAATAATTTCCACATAGACAAACATTCTCTGTACTAGGTAGAGAAGCATCAAACAATCTCTGTAGCATTTACTCTTTAATTCATAAAATATATTGATGATATTAAATCCATCATAAAATTATTAAATTATTTGTTGTATACTCTAGATCAAGGTTTCTTAGCCTGGTATCTGTGAATTTGTTTTATTTATTTTTTTAAAAGAGGTTGATAAGTGTATTTAAATGTAATTGGTTTCCTTTGAAATCACATAGATTTGAGAGGACTTATTAAATCATTTATATCATTTATGTGACTGGATAACCATCTAGTCCAACCCAAACCTTCAGAAGCACCTCCCATTCTCCTAGAATAGATAAATGATGAATTCAGTTTACAATTGAAGGCCCCTAAGGCGGGAGGAACCACTAACTCCTCAGGCAGCTCATTCCTTTTGGGGGCAGCTCTAATTAGTAATCCTTATTGTTAAATAATAAGGCTTTGCCATCAATGTGATACCAGACCAATCATTTAACCCAAATTAATTTGTGTGAAAGAGCTGTGAGAAGTACAAAATGTCATATAAAAGCAAAGGATTAATAAGGAAGTTGTCATAACTTAAGAAAATTCCTTGTTTTTACAAACTAGAGTTTTAATCTCCTAACATATTTGAATCTAGACTGAACTTTTTGTGCCATGGTCCCCTCTAGCAATCTGGTGAAGCCCTTCCACAGAATGGAAATACACTTTAAATGCAAAAATACAATATACAAGATTTCAAAGAAAACTAGTTACACTGAAATAAACTTATCACAATATTTTAGAAAATAAATAAACCAAATTCACAGACAATAGGTTAAGAATCCTTGATCTAGAGAATAAAACATCAATTTTTCAAGTGTTCTTTTAAAGTAAATTTTCCTATTCTCTTGCGTGACCAAATTTTACAGCTGGGAAGTTAAATAACTCAAACTATCCCATCAATAAAGACTGATTCAGGACAGATGAGAACTGGAAAAAATTCTGACATCAAATTTTCAGTCTAGATAAAGAAAAGTAGCAAACAATGAATGACAGGCACAAACTTTATGATTTATTCTTTTACCTTAACTATCAAGAAGTAGCATTACAGCACTCACAAGCAATGATCAAATAGACCTTTCTAGACCCTTGAAGATGTGGAAGCTCTTACCTTGCTCATGGTTGTTCTTATGAGGGAGAAAGCAGGAGGCTATGTCCTTTGCCTTAATTTGCAAGCTTTAAAGAAAGAGTCCTGGTCAATAACCTGTCATTCCCCTTCCTACTGGTGGGTCAGGAACATGGATTAGAAGGAACATATTTGCATTTTGCTTATCACCCAAATCAGGAAGCAGGCACATTGTTTTACCCGAGGCTAAGAGCAGGCAGGGAAAAATGGGTCCTGGGCTGGGTCTCAGATATGAACAGCTTACGTATTACTGGCATAAACAGAGTTAAGTAGTGTCTAGGGGTGGGCTACAATGCAGGAGGACTAAGAAGTTTAGAGGTCAAGAATATATATGCATAGTTCTGATTCTCCCACTTTAACTGGATTAATAATAAAAATAGTCGACATTTTACATGATGCTTTAGAATTGCATATATCATCATGGCTGAATGTCACAAAATATTGTAAAATAAATATTGCTATAAATAGAGATGTTATTAACTCCCTTTTACAGATTAGGAAACAAAGGCTCAGAGAGAGTTGCTCATAGTCACACAACTAGCAGTAAATCAATTACTCAACAAGCATTGAACTACATATCACGTGCTACTCATTGGACCAGGCACAGGGGAATACAACCACAAAAATGAAAGTGCAGCCCTTTGACTGAAGCCATAGTTCACTGAACAAATCCCCTTAATAAAAGAATTTGTTCTGTAAAACTTAGACTCAGTCAAAAGGCTCCCCCCGAGGACCTAGAAGGCCACATGTGACCTCGAGGCCGCACTCCTGGACTAGATGATAGGCTGTGTGGGTGAACAAAAAGTAATAACTAGAAAAGTAGAATGGAGTCTAATTGTGAAGGACTTTAAGTGACAACAAGAGGAGTATGTATTTGATTCTAAAGTCAATAGGGAGCCCCTGGAGTTTACTGAGCAAGAGAGTGATGTTGTCAGACCTGTGCTTTAGGAAGATTACTTTGGCAATTGTGTAGAGGATATGCTGGTGAGGGAAGAATTTTGACTATTTTGAAAACTACCATTAATAGTCCAAGTAAGAAGTAATGAGATTCATAGCTAGGGAGGTGGCCATATAAGTGAAGGGACGGAATAGCCACGGGAGACAATATAGAAGTAGAACCAAGACGGGGAGGGAGAATAAGGAGTAGAGAGAGATTCTGAGTTAAGAACCCAGGTGACTACAAGGTCAGTGGCATGCTCAATAGCAATAAGCAAATTCAGAAGACTAATAAGTTTAGGGAAAAAATATTTTGACTTGCCTATAGTATATCCATCTCAAAATGTTCAGTAGATAGTTGGTGATGTACAACAAGAGAGTCAGGAGGCAGACTAAGGGCTACATAGATGGAGCTGAGAGGCACCTTGTCTAAGATCACACAGTTAGTAAGTATCTGAGGATGGATTTGAATTCAGGCTGCCTGTACTCCAGGTCCAGCACTCTATCCATTGTGCCACCCAGCTGAAGGAGATCTTTATACTGAGTGTTAATTTGTGACCTGGATAAAACTTCATGATTTTTCAGAAAGGGAATTGGGATTGCATGGGGGTTGGGAGGAATTGCTTGTATTGTTCATAACAACAACATCTAACTTTTATATAGCACTTAATATGTGTCAAGTATTTTACAATTATCTCATTTAATCTTCACAAAAACCCTGGGAGGTGGGTACTATTACAACCCCCAATTTACAGATGAGGAAACTGAAACAAAGAAGTGAAATGACTTGACCAGGGTCACACAGCTAATAAAGTCTAAGGTCTTGATTCCAAGGCAGCATACTCTGTCCACAATACCAGCTGGCTGCCCCATAAGTCCAGTTTTGATCTCCTCTGAGGGAAAGAAAATGAGGCAGTTAATTATGATCCTGGATCATAATTATGGACTGAGATCATCAAATGTAATGATGCATGTAAAGTGCCCTGAAAACCTCAAAATCTTGAATAAATGTTATATAAAAATAAAAAATATACAATAACATAAAATTATAGATACTATATATATAGTTTAGTTATAGTTATAATGTACAATTAGAATTGGGTTTGTTTTTACATTATTTTGAACCCATTTTCTCCCCACTCTTTTCCTTAGATACTAAATCATATATCCATCTAGAACTTCCTTTAAAAATTTTTTTAATAATAAATACCTTTTGTTCTATGAATTTTCCCCTATACCCTTCCCCTGCCAACCTCCAGAGAGCCAAAGAAATTCTTAACCTTCTATTCATGTGTCATGGATCCCTTTGACATTCTGGTGAAGCCAATACATCCCTTCTCAGAATAAAGTTTTTAAATAATTGAAGGAAATGCTGTATTCCGGTTAGAAATGAGTGAAAAATAAAGATGTAATTTCCATGGACCCCTGGAGGGATATGTGCAACCCAGTTAAGAATTTCTGTTTTATCACAAATAGCTTTTTAAAAGAAAAAGAGAAAAAAGTCAGCAAAAAAAAAAAATAAATAAATAAATAAAAAAAATGACAACTTGTTCAATGCTCCTATCCCAATAGAAAGGCACCACTGCAAAGGAGTCAAAGGAGGTCTTTTATTTCTTCTTCGGGTTTTGGCTTACTCTTTGTAATGTTGCAGCCTTCATTTCTACTTGTTTGGTTGTTGTTTCTTTCCATTTACATTGTTGTAATGATTGCGTTTGGTGTTTTCTTGACTCTGACTGATAGTTTGCATCAGTTCATGTAAGTCAGTATCCATTATACTTGTCATTTCTTATAGAGTAATATTCTATTAAATCCATGCACCACCACTTTTTAGCCATTCCCCAAGTGATGAGCAGCTAGTTTGTTTCCAGTTTTTTGCTATTATAAAATAAAACTGCTACTGTAAAATATAAAATTGTTATCCACACTTTAGTGTTTTTATTTTATTTTTAAATTATGAAATAAAATAAGCATTTCTGTAACATAGTAGAATAAAAAAAAGATGTTGCACATGAAACTGTTTATTATGTACAACTTGCTATTCCTTTTAAATATATAAGTAAAGAGATGTAAATTTATTTTTTCCCCTTTTTTTCCTTACCTCTCTCTTCCCCTGCCCTAGAGATGGTTCCACTGGACACAAATACACACACACACACAAACAATTCTATACATATTTCTATTTATCAGTTCTTTCTCTGAATGCAGATAGTGTCTTCCTTCATATGTCCTTTGTAGTTAATGTGGGTATTCATAATATTCAAAATGACTCAGTTGCTCTTAAAACAATATTGCTGGCAGAGTCAAGATGGCTGAGTAGAAACAGGAGCTCTGCATGGCTCCAGCTCCCACCCCCTCCAATTCATGTAAAAGGTGACTCTGAACAAACTTTGGAGCTACAGAGCCCACAAAATGACACAGAGAAGCAAACCTCCTGCTGAGGACATCTCGGCAGGCTGGTAGGGAGCAGCCAGTGCAGCTCTCTGGGAGATGACCCCAGCCCCTTGGAAGCCAGAGGTTTTAGCCTCAGGGTGGCCTGACCAGCTGCTGGCTGGAGGGACTTCAGACCACCAGCAGCTGTGGCAGTTTCCAGAATTATCAACACATAAATACTAAGGACAAAGTGAGAGGTCAGTGCAGTGTGGACTTTGGGATCCAGTAGTCGGGAGTGCAGTCGGCCTTTGCCCCGAGGGCAAGAAGCCTCTGAGGCAACTTGGCTACTTGGCAGCTTCAGCTCCTGGCCTGCAGACTGTAGAGGGACCAAGCTACCAGTCTGAGGGGTAATTGCACTTGCTTTAACCTGCTTGGATCTGGATTGCTGTCTAGGATGGAGGTCCTGGGGTGTGTGACCAGCTTGCCAGAGTGTGTGGAGGCTTCAGAGAGGGCACCCAACTAATACCTTCAGTAGCTGAGAAAACCCCAGCATTTGGGATGAAGCTCCCCTGTCTGGTGGCAGAGTCCTACTGTGGTAAAAAGCCCAAAAGTCAAGTAATCGAGTGGCAACATGAGCAGGCAAAGGAAGCAAACCAAGCAGAGCAATCCAACTTTACATTCTTATTTTGGGGACAAAAAGGATCAAAGCATGGAAAAGGAGGAAGACAGTGAAGTCAGAACTCCTGTAAAAAAGCTTCCAAGAAAAATATGAGCTCATTACAGGCCATAGAGGAGCTTAACAAGGATTTTGAAAACCAAATAAGGGAAGGGGAAAAATTTTGGAAGAGAAATGAGAACAATGCAAGAAAATTATGAAATGAGAGTCAACAACCTGACTGAAGAAAATAACACCTTAAAAAATAGACTAACTCAAATGGCAAAAGAGGCTCAAAAAGCCAACGAGGAGAAGAATGCCTTAAAAAACCAAACTTGACAGATGGAAAAAGAATCTCAAAAGCTCACTGAAGAGAATCATTCCTTCAGAATTAGATTGGAGCAAATGGAAACTAGTGACTTTATGAGAAATCAAGATACTATTAAACAGATCCAAACAAATGGAAAAATAGAAGGCAATGTGAAATATCTCATTGGGAAAACCACTGACCTGGAAAATAGATCCAGGAGAGATCATTTTAAAATAGTTGGACTACCTGAAAGCCATGAGCAGAAAAAGAACCTAGAAATCATCTTTCAAGAAATTCTCAAGGAAAATTGCCAAAATGTTTTAGAACCAGAGGGCAAAATAGAGGTTGAAAGAATCTGCTGATCACCTCCTGAATAAGATTCAAAAAGAAAACTTCTAGGAATATTATACCCAGGTCCAGAACTCCCAGATCAAGGAGAAAATACTACAAGCAGCCAGGAAGAAACAATTTCAATATTGTGGAAACACAATCAGGATAACATAGGATCTGGCAGCTTCTACACTGAGGGATTGGAGGACTTGGAATATAATATTCTGCAGGTCAAAGGAGCTGGGATTAAAACCAAGAATTACCTACCCAGCAAAACTGAGTATCATGTTTCAGGGGAAAATATGGTCATTCAATGGAATAGAAGACTTTCAAGCATTTTTGATGAAAAAACCAGAGTTGAATAGAAAATTTGACATTCAGATATAAGAAGCAAGAGAAGCATGAGAAGGTAAACAGGGAAAAGAAATCAAAGTTTAACTATTATCAAAGTTAAACTATTTATATTCCTACATGGAAAAACAATAATTGTAACTTATGAAACTTTTCTCAGTATGAGAATAATTGAAGGGAAAAGAAATGTATGTGTGTGTGTGTGTGTGTGTGTGTGTGTGTGTGTGTGTGTATACACACATACATATATATTGGAGGCTATATGGGCATATGAATACATATGTGAATGTGTGTATATATGTATACAGGTATACATAGATAGAGGGCACAGGACCAATTTAGTTAGAAAGGATGACACTTAAAAGGTGAAATTAAGAGGTGGGAGAGGAATATAATTAGAGGAGATGGGGAAAGACAGAATGGGGTAAACTATCTCATATAGAAGAGGTAAGGGAAAATGGTTACAATTAAGGGGAAGAACAGGAAGGTAAAAGGGAATGGGTCAACCTTATTCTCATTGAATTTGGCTTAGGGAGGGAATGACATACTCACTAAATAGGCTATCTCACCCTACAGGAGAGCAGGGGGAAGGGGATAACAGGCAGGATGATGGAAGGGAGGGCAGGTAGGCAGGGAGGGAAGTTGGAAGGACACACTTTTGAAAAGGAACAGGATCAAAGTAGAGAAGAGAATAAGTGGGAGGTGGAATAGGAGGGGGGGAAAATATAGTCAGTCTTTTATAATATATGATATCTACTATGGAAATGTTTTGCATAGCTACATATATACAATGTACAATTCTATATTGAATTGTTTATATTCCCAGTAAGGGTGGGTGACAAGGGAGGAAGGGAATGAATCTGGAATTCAAAGTTTTAAAATCAAATGTTTAATATATATATATATATATATACTATTATCAATATTATTTCACATGTAACTGGGAAATAAGGTATACAGGCACATAGAGATCCACCATGCCCTACTGGAAAGTCTGAGGGGGTGTGGAAGAAGATATAGGAGAGAGCAGATTGGAGGAGGGAATATCAATTGGGATCACTATTTTGGGATGGTGGTTAGGGGGAAAAACAGGGAGAAAATTTTTAACTCAAAATCTCGTGGAAATGAATGATGTAAACTAGAAGTTAACAAAACATTTGAGGGGCGTCTAGGTGGCGCAGTGAGTAGAGCGCCGGCCCTGGAGTCAGAAGGACCTGAGTTCAGATCCGGCCTCAGACACTTAACCCACACAAACAAAAACCTAGCCATGTGACCTTGGGCAAGTTACTTAACCCCAATTGCCCTAAAAGGGGCGGCTAGGTGGCGCAGTGAGAAAGAGCGCCGGCCTCGGAGTTGGGATGACCCGAGATCGAATCCGGCCTCAGAAAATGAGCACCCACACACAAATAATGACTAGCCATGTAACCTTGAGCAAGTTACTTAACCCCAATTGCTTAAAAAAATAAATAAATAAAACATTTGATTAAAAAAAAAGAAAACAAAAAAGATAAAAAACCCCAATATTGCTATTACTGTATACAACATTATCTTGTTGGTGGAACTGTGAACTGATCTAACCATTTTGGAAAGCAATCTAGAATTATGCCCAAAGAGTTATTAAACTGTTTATACACTTTGAGCCAGCAATACCACCACTAGGGAGATGATCAGGGAAAAAGGAAAAGAACCTTTACCTTCTAAAATATTTAAAGCAGCTCTCTTTGTGTTAGCAAAAGAACTGGAAATTATGGTGATGCCCATCAATTGGGTAATGGCTGAACAAGTTGTGGTATATGATTGTGATGGAATACTACTGTGCTGTAAGAAATAATGAACTTAATTCTAGAAAAAAAAACATGTATAGACTTTCATGAAATAATGAAGAATGAAATGAGCAGGACCAAGAGAACGCTGTATACATTATATACAATATACATATATACAATGCTGTATAAAGTAAGAGCAATATTATTTTAAGAACTATTTTAGTGTTTGTAGGTACTTTCTTTTTATCATGGACCCTTTTCCAGTATGTACTTAGCAATGGAATCTCTCAATTGAAGGGTATACATTTGAGTGGATTCTAGTTTTCTATCAGATGTGAAAGCAACAAGGGTCAGTTGATAAGAAAGTGGTTTCAAAGCCCTTCTCCCTATTACCCTCAAACCATGGAAATAAGAGTGACAGACTCCTCGCATGATGTTTGCTGATTGATGGACAAACTATCTCCCTTGTAACCTCTTGAAATTCAGCCTTGACGACTTTCTATGTTAAACTACAATTAGATCAGAAATTCAGATGGATGACCTATGAATTGCCTTCCAAAATGGCAACAGGAAAATTAGTCGGCCCTCCACATCACTACCTCTGTTTTACAGACATATCAAATTTGCCTAGCAAATATCCAGGGTTATTTATTTCCAAAGGTCCATGAAATACTATACACTTAAGAGTGTGGGAGGCAAATAGAGGGAGTGAGTATGCTACATAGATGAATTGTATTTTCTCTGAAGGCTCTGAGGAGCTATAGTCACATGACATATAATACAAAGATGTCTTACTGATTGCTGAATTAGGGAACTTATGTCAATGCATAAGCAAATCCAACTCTGCAGGATGAGAAAATCTAACAGAAGCAGTGGAATATCTGAAGAGGAAATATTCTGTTAGTTAAATACACTAAAGCCTTTCTGTAATGCAACCCACAGAAGGTGCAACTTAATACATAGACTCCCTCTAAGGGAGTTTTTCCCGCCTAGGAGGCTAATTGGGTAGATCTCTGTGCCTCAAATCGGGAAGACCTGAGTTCAAATCCACCTTCAGACAGTTACTGGTGGGCTGTGACCGGAAACAAGTCACTTAGTCTTTGCCTGCCTCAGTTTCCTCATCTGTAAAATGCTAATAATAATAATAGCGCCTACCTCCCAGAATAGTTCTGAGGATCAATGTGATAATAACTATAAAGTACACACAGTGCCCAGTATATAATAGGTGCTTTATAAATGCTTATTCCCCTTCTCCTTCCCTCCCCCCGGGAATTACCCCCCAAAGACTTTACCTACATCTGGATTCCTAAAGACAGCATCACACATGACTCCAGGATTGACTTTTAAAAGCAAATAACAATTCTGCTCCTAAAGCAGAACATATCCTCCAAGGAAGAAAGAAAAGACAAACTTTTCATGTCTTGCAGAATAGTCCTCAGACCAAAAAGGATTCCTCCTAGCAGCTCTCATCCTAGCTTTGACTTTAATTCTAAATTCAGAGTTCTTTTCCACTAAATTATACTTGTCTTTCAGACCATCCAATGAAGACAACACATTGATGAGAAAGATCTGAGTTCAAATCTGGCTTCAGATATTTACTAGCTGAGTGACCCTGGGCAAGTCACTTAACCTGTGTGCCCCAGATTCCTCTTTTGTAGATAGGGATAATAATAGCACCGACCTCTCAGGGCTGTTGTAAGGATCAAAAAAGATAAAAATTATAAAGTGCTTTGCCAACCTTAAAGTACTCTATAAATAAACACTATTACTTTTACAAAGAAGCTGTCACAAGCATTCTTAAGGTTTTTCCTGCCTAACCACATACTATTACTGGATGTTATCAGGCACTAGAGAGAAAAAGAGGCACTTCTCCCTGGCATGATGATGACATAATGTCTACATTGTACTAACAATGCAGATGTGAACGTGTGTATGTAATGTGCTGCAGATGTACAACAAATCGGTGCCAGAATTGAGTAAATGAAAGAAGGGTTATTGTTACATATTCTGAATCCTCTCTTATGTTCTGCTATGCACATGGCATGCTTTTCTCCCCCCTTTCTTACTTTGTATTTAAGCTCCCATATTTAAGTTTATGATATATTTTTGTTTCTTTTCTCTATTCTGTACTTCTGATGTCTGAGCATAAAAAAAAAGACAGGTGACTGGGCAGCATTGAGGAAATCGTGTAGTGCTTCCTCTCCCCCACTTCTCACCCCATCACTGCATGTGACACAAAGGAGGAGGCAGACTGTTGGGTGGAGGGTTGGGGGGCCATAAGTAGTCAAAGACCTATTTCCTGTAATAACCTATACACTAGAAATGGTCCAAGGGTCATCATTTATGAAACATCAAACTGGAAGAGTCAGCTGCAGGGAGAAAGGACAACAGACAGGCAGCCCTAGAACTGAACTGGTGCCCAGGAACCATTAGCTAAAGCAAGTCTCCCAGCTTGGTGGTAGAATATATTGTGCAAAATCCATAGGAGACCAAGTGCAAAAAGGAGACAGAAGAACAGATGTGAATGGACTCTGATGTGGGAAGTATCTACATAGATGAGATCACAGAGGCACTGGAAGGAGGAAAATACAGTATTGACATCAATTCTAACTTTTCAGCCCAGTCTCCTGTAACCTTGACACAACTGGCCCCAAGTTAACTCTCTGCTTATCAACTTATTAAGGAACTAGCTGGTATAGTGGGTAAGAAGTCTAGACTTGGAGTCAGGAAGCCCGAGTTCAAATTCAACCTCAGATACCTAATAGCTTTGTGGCCCTAGACAAGTCGCTTAACTTCTGTTTGCCTCAGTTTCCTCAGCTGTAAAATGGAGATGACCCTCACAGGTTGTTATGAGGATAAAATCAGATAGGGCTTTGCAAATCTTAAAGAATTATGTAAATGCTAGCTATTATTATTAGAGAACCAACTGCTTTGGAGATCTGTTTTCTTATATAAAAGGCAAAACACAATTCTTCTCCTACTATAATCAGTGGGTCTGGACAAAATTGAAATGTACTTGAAGCTCTTGTTCAGCACCTTTACATCCCCTTTTTGAGGCTTTTCCTTCTTTTCAGAGTACTGTCCTTGCTTGCTCCCTTTTCTTCCTTCCCAAATCTCAAGGGGTCTTACTTTGGGTTTTCCTTGTTGAGAAAAAAACAGAAGATGGTGATCCACAGGATGAATGGTTTTAATTTCAATGGGGGTACGTGACCTTGTTTTAAGAAATACATATCTTTTGCTAACTGATTTCAATGTAATTGGTTTCTTTTATAGTCCTATATGTTTTATTTCATGCTACTAAATTTTTTTTTCTGAGAAAGGGGTTCATAAAGACTTTACCAATCTGTCAAACAGGTCCAACACACACACAAAAATATGGAGAATCCCTGCTTTAATTCCTTGTACTTCCCAGGAATATCTGCATTTTAAACAGAGAAATGGCAGGGAAAGGAATTCCAAGGAATGATTCAGAACCAGTTTTTCTGATTTCAGTCAATGTTTTTCCTCTGTAACATGCCATATGCCTGGTTCTCGATCATAACTACTGTCTTCTTTCTTTTTTCCCCTCCCTACCAAAACCAAACAAATGTAAAAAAAAAAAAAACTATCCTCTAACAAATCAAATAACAAACCACACACATGCACAGAAAATCAGCATTAAAAAAACAAAACAAAACCCAAACTACCCACTAATTTGTAGAAGTTAACAATCTAACAAAAAACACTTGGAAAATAAGGAAACAGTAATTGAAAATTCTTTCTTTCAGAAGCTGTTAGAAGGCATATATTGGGGGAATAAAAAACAAAAACAACCAGCAGAACAAAACAGAAAAGAGAATGCAAATCTCAAACATAGTTATCACTAGACTCTTTCTTCAGGCCAGTATAAACATCAGCTGACCTTTCTCTTCAGGCAGAATTTGAACCCTACCAAGTTTCTGTGTAAAGGACAATTCATTGCCACCAACCTCTACTACATACCGTTTCTGACTGCTCCATTTTATTGGGGTCCATTCCAATCAGGATAATCTGATAATTATTTAAAGCAAGCAAGCAAGATCACCTTTGTCGTGCCCCAGCTGGCTTCCTCATGTTTCTGAAATGACCACATTACTCAGTCGCCCCAAGTGAATATTGTTCTGCAGGATTTTACACAATCCTACAGGAAACCACACTCAACACTTGGCCAATGCTTGCTGATTTGATTGAACTCAACGAAAATAGAGGTAAAAGCACATTTTACAAAGATTCCAATTTAGAGAGGTAACAGTCAAGACTATTTGGGAGGCCCATAGAAGGACTCTGAATAAAGTTCAACAGTCCTGCCTTTGTTTATGTAGCATTTCTATGAAAAGAACGATAAAATATCTCAGCAAAATCTCCCTTTCTGACATTGACTGTTCCCATACAGGAAGCAGTTAGGCAAGACCAAAGAAAATAAGTAATAAGTGTTAACTCAAGACTTGGACAGATAAAGTAGAGTAGACAGATAAGCAGAAAGACATTTGTTGTTGTTCAGTCCAGTCGTCTTTAATTGTGTTCAGCTCTTCATAACCCCATTTGTGGTTTTCTTGGTAAAAATACTGGAATGGGGGGAGGCGGCTAGGTGGCGCAGTGAGTAGAGCGCCAGCCCTGGAGGCAGAAGGACCTGAGTTCGGATTCGGCCTCAGATAGGAACGCACACACAAACAAAAACCTAGCCATGTGACCTTGGGCAAGTTACTTAACCCCAATTGCCCTCCAAAAGGCAAAAAAAAACCAAAACCAAAAACAAAACAAACAAACAAAAAATATTGGAATGGTTTGCTATTTCCTTTTCCAGCTCATTTTATAGATGAAGAAACTGTGGCAAATAGGGTTAAGTGACTTGCCTAAGGTCATACAAGACAATAAATGTCTGAGGTCAGACTGGAACTCAGGAAGGTGAGTCTTCATCTTCAGAGGCCTGCAGGGCACTCCATGCCACCTAGTTGCCCATAGAGGGGATATATTTCTGTAGCTTGGAGCACTAATACAACTGGGGCTATCCCTTTCTCCCATTTATGTTCTATACTGACATTAGAGGGTATATCTGTCAGTGGTTGGGGGAACCTGTAATCATACCATTGATACCATGGAATCATGCCATTGTTACGGCTGTTTTCTTTGCTCATCTTATAACTTCTTTTCAAGTTTGTTTGTTGACTAGACCTATGATTTCATCAATGCAGGAACTTCCTCTGCCAAGCACTGTCTCTGTAGTTTATAGTCTTAGGGAGTTGTCTGAGGCTCTAAATGACTTGTTCAGAATCACACAGCCAGTGTCTGTCAGGGGTAGGTCTTGAATGCAAGTTGTTGTGGCTTAGAAGTCAGCTTTCTCACCACTATCATATCACGCCAGCTATAGTTTTCTTAGAATCTAATGTCTTGGTGACCTAAGCAAAAACACCCAAACTGACCGCACTCATCATACCTTTAGGGCACAGGGAGAAGCAGCCAAGACAAGAAATCATTCATGTTGCTTACTTGGCAGTATTTAAGTGGCTAGCTAATGAACCACTTTCATTACAACTCTAGAGGGTTGCTTCAGAACTATTTGGGGGGCAAAAGCTCCAAATGTCAATGTTGACTCAACTCTGGATTCTGATCAATACTTGGGATGATTCAATTAGAACCCACAAAACTAAATCAAGCATTAAATTGTGCTGGAGGAGAAAGAAAATTTAGGAAAGTCCAAGTTGCTGCTTGCCATCTAGAAGGCAGGTATGATATATAAGTATGCATAACATATAAATACATACATGTAATATATATAAATGTATGTGCATGCTAGGATAATACACAATATGCATGTGTATATGCTTATATGTTTATATACATTTATACCTATTTCTATTGCATACATGTATTTATTTCTGTTTATATAGTATGTATTTATATAGCATGCATTTATATATGTGTGTGTGTATATATATGATAGCTACCTTGTAGATGGTAAGTAGCAACTTTGCCTTTTCTTTTTTTGCTTTTTGGAGGGCAGCTGGGGTTAAGTAACTTGCCCAAGGTCACAAGGTTAGGTTTCTGTTTGTGTGTTAAGTGTCTGAGGTTGTATCCGAACTCAGGTCCTTCTGACTTCAGGGCCAGTGCTCTACTCACTGTGCCACCTAGCCGCCCCAACTTTGCCTTTTCTAACATATATGCTGTAATATTTCTGTGTATATGTAATATTTTCCCCTATATAAATAATTTATGTGTGTAATATTTTATAAATTTATATTTACAAAATATTACATCATTTATGTTTGATATAGTGGCAAGAGCCCCAAATTTGGAGTCAGTGGTCTTGAGTGGTCCTGGATTGCTATGTCCTATCCATGTGACTTTGGGTAAGTCACGTAACTTTATTGTTCTCAGTTATAAAACAAGGGGTTTGGGTGCCCTACAGGTCTAAACCAAGTCAGGTTTTTGACTGGGTGGGGAGTACGATGGGGACGTGGAGTTATTACTGTTTAGAGAGGATTAGTAAGTATCTCATACATGAAATTATATTTGAAGCAGTCTTTGAAGAGTAGGGCAGCTAAGAATTAGAATTGAGGGGATGCCCATCAATTGAGGAATGGCTGAACAAGTTGTGGTATGTGATTATGATGGAATACTTAAGTGAAATGTACTGTGTCCCAAGTAATAGTAGTATCATAGGAGAATCAGCTATGAATGACTTAGCTATTCTCAGCAATACAATGATCCAAGACAATCACAAAGCACTAATGATGAAAAAATGCTATCCATCCCTAGAGAAAGAACGGATGGCGTCTGAATACAGACTGAAGCATACTTTTTTTTACTTTATTTTTCCTGAGGGTTCTTTTTTGGTCTATGTTTTCTTTCACAACAGGACTATTATGGAAGTGTTTTGCAGGACTTCACATGTATAACCTATATCAAATTGCTTGCCTTCTCAATGGGGGGGAGGGTAGGAAGGGAGGAAAGGAGAGAATTTGGAACTCAAAGTTTTAAAAACAAATGTTAGAATTTGTTTTTACATGTAACTGGGGAAAAATAAAATATTATATTTTTTAAAAGAGTAGGGCAGGTAGGTGGCACAATGGATGGGGCACTGGGCCTGGAGTTAGGAAGACTCCTCCTCCTGAGTTCAAATCTGGCCTCAGATACTCACTAGATGTCTGACCCTGGTCAAGTCACTAAACCCTGTTTGCCTCAGTTCCTCATCTGGAAAATGAACTGAAGAAGGAAATGACAAACCACTCTAGTATCTTTGCCAAGGAAACCCCAACTGAGGTTTACCAAAGAGTCAGAGACAACTGGAATTTTACCCATCTATTATACCTATTATATAATCTATATTATAATAATAATAACAGCAGTCTACATTTATATAGCAGCTACCCTTTGCCAGGCACTATGCTAAGTTTTTTATAATTATTATCTCATTTGATCCTAGCAACAAACTCTCAAGGTGGGTATTATTATGATCCCCACTTTACAGATGGGAAAACTAAGGTGGACAGAGGTTAAGTGACTTGCTCAGTCACACAGCTAAGTGCCTGAGGCCAGATTCAAACTCAGGTTTTCCTGATGCCAGGACTGGCACTCTAACCACATTGCTGTATATTGTATTGTATCATATTTAGCTTTATTTCTTAATGTTTTATTGATACAATTTATTTTTGCATCACCTTTATTTCAAAATATATTGCTTCTTCCACCTTACCTAGGAAACCATCTCTTGTCACAAAGAATAAAAAAGAAAGCTGCTTTTAAAAAGCAGTTCAGCAAAACCAACCACCACACTAATCAGGACAGTATATTCAGTGTTCCACACCCACGGTCCCTCACCTCTACAAAGAGGGGAGGTAGGTATGCTTTCTCAACTCTTCTCCAAGGTCAACAATTTTTCTATTCTGTTAAGTTTTATTTTTTTATTCTAAATACAACAAACATCAGTATTTTGATGAATAAGAAAAACAGAAAAGAGGAATGAAAGCTACAAATTTTTCTTACATATACACATGCATTTATACTTATATATACATATATGTATATATAAAATTTAACACTATAGTAACAAAACTGTCCTGCTTGTCTGTGTCCCCTTCTGAACTTCCTTCTACTCTCTTCTTTGTATTTTTAAAATATTTCATTGATGTTTGTTTCTTTTCTTCTTTTTTTGCATCAATATCATTATTTACCAATGTCCATCCATTGCCTAATAGACCTCCTTTTAACAATTTGTTTTAATAACAAAAGAAGTCGACTTCTTCTCTTATCTGACGATGTATACCTAATTCTGTACCTCCATCCCATCAGCAACAGCACGTTATGATGTCAGGCAGTATGCTAAACACTTCATAAGAGTCTCACAATAAACCAGAAAGGTGAGTGCTATTATTATTCCCATTTTATAGTTGGGGAAACTAAGGCAACCAGAGGTAAAGTAACTTGCCCAGGATCACATAACTAGGAAGTATCTGAAGCCGGGTTTTAATTCAGGTCTTCTTGACTCCAGGTCTGGAGGTCTATTTATGGCCCCTAGCTGCCTAGTGTGCCTGTCTCCTTCCAACCCTACCAACACAAATACCAACACAGACTATTCTCATCTTTAGTCATTTCTACCCTTTGTAGAGTCCAGTGAAACCTTAGAGTTGTTTTCATTTTCCATTTCTCTTATTATAAATGATTTGGAGCATTAGTTCATGTAGTTGTTAATAGTTGGCAGTACTTTTGAGCACCATTTATTCATATCTTTTGACCACTTATTTTAAGAGAATGACTTGTTTTGGATTCCAAAGACTTGTCTGAAAAATTTGATACGCAGATTTTTTTTAATTAAACAAATGCTTTATTAACTTCTGGTTTACATCATTCATTTCCACCAGGTTATGAGTTACATTTTCCCCCCATTTTTCCCTACCCACCACCCCAGAATAGCAGTCCCACTAGATATCCCCTCATCCAATCTGCTCTCTCCCATATCTTCTCCCATACCCCCTTCGACTTTGCCATTAGGGCAAGGTGAATCTCTGTGCCCCAATGCCTAGACATCTTATGAAACATTTAATTATAAGACTTCGATTTTCAGATCCATTCCCTTCCTCCCTTGTCACCCACTCCCTCTGAGAAGATAAGCAATTCAGTATGTGTTGTACATGTATAGCTATGCAAAACATTACCATAGTAGATATATTGTAAAAGACTGCTTATATTTCCCTCCCACCCGTCTCACCTCCCACCTGGTCCATTCCCTACTTTGATCCTGTCCCTCTTTGACAGTGGGTACTTCCAACCTCCCCTCCCCCCAGAATGCCCTCCCCTCCATCATCCCCCCTCTCATCCCCCTTTCCCCTACTCAGGAGAGTGAGGGTAAGATAATCCATTTAGTCTATATGTGATTCTCTCCTTGAGCCAACTTCAATGAGAATATGGTTTTGCCTTTTTGCCTTCCTGTTCTTCCCCTCCCCTGCAACTACTTCCCCTTGCCTCTTCTACATGAGATAGTTTACCCTACCTTGTCTCTCTCCATCTCCTCTTGCCACTTTCCTCTCTCACCTCTTGACTTCACCCCTTAAGAATCATCCCTTCCTTGGGGTGGCTAGGTGGCGCAGCGAGCAGAGAACCGGCCCCGGAGCCAGAAGGACCCAAGCTCGGATCTGGCCCCAGACACCCAACACACAAACAAAAACCCAGCCACGTGACCCCGGGCAAGTCACCAACACCAATTGCCCTCCAAAAAAAAAAAAAAGAATCATCCCTTCCCATCAAATTCAACCTGTGCCCTCTATCCATGTATACCTGTGAACATATGCCATGTGCCCTTCTTCCATTATTTTCATAATGAGAAAGGTTTCATCAAACACAGTTATTGTTTTTCCATGTAGGAATGTAAATAGTCCAACTTTGATAAGTTCCTTTTGATTTCTTTTCCTTGATTACCTTCTCAAGCATCTCTTGCTTCTTCTGTCTGAATGTCAACTTTTCTATTAAACTCTGGTTTTTTCATCAAGAATGCTTGAAAGTCCTCTATTCCACTGAATGACCATATTTTCCCCTGAAACAAAATATTCAGTTTTGCTGGGTAGGTGACCCTTGGCTTCAATCCCAGCTCTTTTGCCCTCTGGAATATCATATTCCATGCCCTTCTATCCCTCAGTGTAGAAGCTGCCAGGTCCTGTGCTATTCTGATTGTGTTTCCACAATGTTGAAATTGTTTCTTCCTGGCTGCTTGTAGTATTTTCTCCTTGATCTGGGGATTCTGGAACCTGGCTATAATATTCCTGGGAGTTTTCTTTTGGGATCTTTTTCAGGAGGTGATCTGTGGATTCTTTCAACCTCTATTTTGCCCTCTGGATCTAAAACATCAGGGCAATTTTCCTTGAGAATTTCTTGAAGGGTGATTTCTGGGTTCTTTCTTTGATCATGGCTTTCAGGTAGTCCAATAATTTTTAAATTGTCTCTCCTGGATCTATTTTCCAGGTCAGTGGTTTTTCCATGAGATATTTCACATTGCCTTCTACTCTTTCATTTGTTTGGATCTGCTTAACAGCATCTTGATTTCTCATAAAGTCATTAGCTTCCATTTGCTCCAGTCTAACTCTGAAGGAATGAATCTCCTCAGTGAGCTTTTGAGATTCTTTTTCCATCTGGCAAATTCGACTTTTTAAGGCATTCTTTTCCTCATTGCCTTTCTGAGCCTCTTTTGCCATTTGAGTTAGTCTATTTTTTAAGGTGTTGTTTTCCTCAGTCAGGCTGTTGACTGTCATTTCATACTTTTCTTGAAGCTTTTTCATTTCTCTCCCCAAATTTTCCCCCACTTCTCTTATCTGCTTCTTTTTTTTTTAAACAAATGGTTTATTAACTTCTGTTTTACATCATTCATTTCCGCCAGATTTTGAGTTACAATCATTTCCCCCCCATTATTCCCCTACCCAACCTCCCAGAACAGTAATCCCACAAGATATCACTTCCTCCAATCTACTCTCTCCCATACCTTCTCCCATACCCCCATCGATTTTCCATTAGAGGAAGGTGAATCTTTGTGTCCCAATGCCTGCACATCTTATCTCCCTATTACAAGCAAAAGAGTATTAATAATAGTATTTATATATATTTGAAACATTTAATGTTACGACCTCAAATTTCAGATCCATTTCCTTCTTCCCTTGTCACCCATTCCCTCTTGGGAGATAAGTAATTCAGTATATGTTGTACATGTCTAGCTATGCAAAACATTATCTTGGTAGATATATTGTACAAGGCTGCTTATAATTCCCTCCCACTCATCCCACCCCCCACCTGGTCCATTCCCTACATAATCCTGTCCCTCTTCTATAGTGGGTACTTCCAACCTCCCCTCACCCCAAGGATGCCCTCCCATCCATCATCCCTCCTCTCATCCCCCTTCCCCCTATCCTGCTTCAGGTTGAGATATCCCATTTAGTATGTATGTCATTCTCTCCCTGAACCAAATTCAATGTGAATGTGGTTTTGCCTTTTTAGCCTTCCTATTCTCCCCCTCCTTTGCAACCACTTCCTCTTGCTTCTTCTACATGGGATAGTTTACCCTACCCACTCTCTCCCCATCTCCTCTTGCCACTTTCCTCTCTCACCTCATAATTTCATCCCTTGAGTATTCTCCCTTCCCAACAAATTCAACCTATGCCCTCTATCCATATATAACTGTAACCATATACACACATTCACATATATATTCATATGACCACACCCCCTTCTTCCATTATTTTCATAGTGAGAAAGATATCATCAGTCACAGTTATTGCTTTTCCATATAGGAAAGTAAATAGTTCAACTTTGATAAGTTCCTTTTGATTTCTTTTCCCTGATTACCTTCTCAGGCATCTCTTGCTTCTTGTGTCTGGATGTCACATTTTCTATTCAATTCTGGTTTTTTCCTCAAGAATGCTTGAAAGTCCTCTATTCCACTGAATGACCATATTTTTCCCTGAAACAAAATACTCAGTTTTGCTGGGTAGATGACCCTTGGGTTCATTCCCAGTTCTTTTGCCCTCTGGAATATCATATTCCATGCCCTTCGATCTCTCAGTGTAGAAGCTGCCAGGTCCTGGGCTATTCTGATTGTGTTTCCACAATATTGAAATTTGTTTCTTCCTGGCCGCTTGTAGTATTTTCTCCTTGATCTGGGGATTCTGGAACCTGGCTATAATATTCCTGGGAGTTTTCTTTTTGAGGTCTTTTTCAGGAGGTGATCGGTGGATTCTTTCAACCTCTATTTTGCCCTCTGGATCTAAAACATCAGGGCAGTTTTCCTTGAGAATTTCTTGAAGGGTGATTTCTAGGTTCTTTTTTTGATCATGGCTTTTGGGTAGTCCAATAATTTTTAAATTATCTCTCCTGGATCTATTTTCCAGGTCAGTAGTTTTTCCCATGAGATATTTCACATTGCCTTCTAATCTTTCATTTGTTTGGATCTGCTTAACAGCATCTTGATTTCTCATCAAGTCATTAGCTTCCATTTGCTCCAGTCTAACTCTGAAGGAATGAATCTCCTCAGTGAACTTTTGAGATTCTTTTTCCATCTGGCAAATTCGACTTTTTAAGGCATTCTTCTCCTTATTGCCCTTTTGGGCCTCCTTTGCCATTTGAGCTAGTCTATTTTTCAAGGTGTTGTTTTCCTCAGTCAGGCTGTTGACCCTCATTTCATACTTTTCCTTCATCCTTCTCATTTCTCTTTCTAATTTTTCCTCCACTTCTCTTATGTGATTTTTAAAGTCCTTCTTAAGGTCCTCTATGGCCTGCAACCCACTCATGTTTTCCCCTGGGGCTTTTGGAGCAGGATTTCTGACCTCACAGTCCTTTTCCTGCTCTATGCCCCCAAAATAGGAGTCTAGGGTTGCATTTTTCTGTTTCTTTTGCCTTGGCATGTTGCCACTTAATTAATTGACTTTTGGGCTTGTTGCCACACTATGGCTTTAAGGCCAGATAGAGGAATTTTCGTCCCGAACGTGTGGGGGGCAACTTCCGTTTCTGGCAAGCTGTAAACCACCCACGACTTCCACCCTAGATCACAATCCAGATCCAGGGAGGTTAAAGCAAGAGCGATTACCCCCCAAGACTGATCGCTGGATCTCCCTACAAATTTGCAGGCTGGGAGCGGGAGCTGCCTCTGAAAACTACAAAATGGCGTTTGTCCTCAGCAGTTTCTAGCCCCCAGGGGAGGGAGCCGACGCATTCCCTAATACCAGTCCCAAAGTCCATAGGACACTAACCTCTTACTTTTTCCCAGGCAAGTCTATGTTGATAATTCTGGAGTCGCCACAGCTCCTGGTGTTCTGGGGTTCCTCCAGCTGGCTGCTGGCCCTGCCGCCCTGGGGCTAAAACCTCGGCTCATGCAGACCTGGGCTCAGCTCAGCTCGGCTCCTGCGCTCTGCGCGCTGCACGCTGCCAGGTCCCAGACCACTGCGCTGGTCCTTCATGCAGGGCTGCTGGGCTGTCCTCAGCGGGAGGTTAGCTTCTCTGTGTCGTTCTGTGGGTGCTGGGGCTCCAGAAGTTGTTCAGAGTCCCCTTTTACATAGTTTGGGGGGAATCTGGGGGCAGAGTGGCTTGGATGAGCTGTTTCTACTCCGCCATCTTGGCTCCGCCCCTCTTATCTGCTTCTTAAGGTCCTCTATGGCCTGTAGCCAGCTTGTATTTTCATTTGGGGCTTTTGGTGCAGGAGTTCTGACCTCACGGTCCTCCTCCATGCTTTGAGCCTCTTTGCCCCTGAAATAGGAGTCCAATGTTGAACTTTTCTGTTTATTTTGTTTCATTTGCCTAGGCATGTTGCCACTTAATTACTTGATTTTTGGGGCTTGTTGCCACAGTAGGACTCTGCCACCAGACATGGGAGCTTCCGCCCAAACGTGAGGTCTTCACAACTTCCGCTAGTTGGGTGGCCTCTGTAAAGCCTCCACCCACTCTGGCAAATTGGATACCCACCCCAAACTTTCCCCCCAGACCACAATCCAGATCCAGGCAGTTTAAAGCAAGAGTGATTAACCCCTAGACTGATTGCTGGATCTTCCTACAGTTTGCAGACCAGGAGCTAGAGCCACTACTAACGCTGCAAAATGGCTTCTGTGCTACTGTTTCTTCAGCAGCTTTTCGCCCCCAGGGGAGGAAGCCACACGTTCCCCAAATACTGGTCCCAAAGTCCATATCACACTAACCTCTCACTTTGTCCTAGGCATATCTGTGCTGATAATTCTGGAATCGCCACAGTTGCTGGTGTTCTGGGGTCCCTCCAGCCGGCTGTAGGCCCGGCCACCCTGGGGCTAAAACCGAAGACCTGGGCTCAGCTCTACGCACTGTGCTGTTGGTTCCTAGTGCACTGTGCTGCTTGCTCTCAGAGCACTTCGCTGGCCGCTCCCTGCAGGGCTGCTGGGCTGTTTTCAGCAGGAGGTTAGCTTCTCTGTGCCTTTGTGGGTGCTGTGGCTCCAGAAGTTGTTTGGAGTCCCCTTTCACATTGTTTGAAATTTGTGTGGGGCAGAGCACATTGGAAATGCTGTTTCTACTCTGCCATCTTGGCTCCGCCCGTCGATACACAGATTTAAAAAAAAATTTCATTCTTATCCTGGATACTTTGTGTTTGTGGAAAAACTTTTCCATTTTATATAATCGAAATTATCCACTTTATCTTTTGTAATTGCCTCTATTCCTTGTCTGAGTAAGAATATAACTTTTACTGAGAGCTGTGGGAGGAGGTATATGATCTGTTTTTCTTCTAATTTTTTAACACTATGATCTGTAAACTTAAAGATGTATCCATTTTGAATTTAATTTGTAATATGGTGTAAAATATTGGTATAAGCCTAATTTATGACAGGCTTGTGGAGACTAAGGTCTTATATTTGAATTGGGGAAAATATTAACCATAAAAATGCAGGCTGAGGCGGGGCAGGGTAGAGCATTTGGTGCCTGCAAATTCAATGAGTCAATGTTGTGCTGTGTCAACTAGTAAAGTAAATGGGATGTTAGGCTGAATTAATGAAAACAGAGGAGGTAATAGTTCTGCGAACGTTGCCCTGCTTGGTCAGTTCTATGAGCCACACTTCAGAAGGGATATCGACAAGCAGAAGCATAGTTAGATGAGTGTGGCCAAGAAATGTACAGAATGAGAAAATATGGAGGGGTTGCAACTTGCATTGGTGGAGGGAGCTCCTGCACCAATGAAATGATGGATACACCAAACTGTTCATATCTCAGCCAATATCCAGAACCAATTCATTTCTAGGCAGGGTAAAAACCTTGAGACCAATGACTCCAGGGAGGTTTGGGGATTATCACTTGGTTCATTTACTCTCATTACTACTCCTCCCCATAGAGAGCCAGTAGTCTTACATTTCCTTGGAAACAGTTAATGAGATGGAAAGAGCCCTGTAAAGAGCTCCAAAGAGCCAGAAAACCTGGCTTCTTTGTATACTCAGCAATTGTCACAGTGCCTGGCACAGGATAAGCACTTATAGGCATGTTGACTGACTACAGATATATCTGAGCCCCAGTTTTCTCACTTAAAAACAAGGATAATGATTTTTTACATGATTCTTCATCTCCCATTTCTGTTTTTAAAATCTATTTATTTATTTTTAGTTTACAATATTCAGTTCCACAAGCTTTAGAATTTTAAATTTTCTTCCCCTCCCCAAAATGGCATGCAATCTGATATAGGCTCTACATAGACATGCATATGAAGTATATTTTCATGTTAGTCATGTCATAAAGGAGAATTAGAACCAATGGAATGAACCACGAGGAAGGAAAAACAAAACAAAGGAGAGAGAGAGCAAGCAGATCTGCATTCAGCCTCCATAATCCTTCCTCTGGATGTAGACAGAATTTTCCATCATGAGCCTTTTGGAGTTGTCTTAGAACCTTGCAATGCTGAGAAGAGCTAAGTCTATCAAAGTAAGTCATCACACAGTGTGGCAATGTTCTCCTAATTCTGCTCACTTCAGTCAGCATCAGTTCATATAAGTCTGCAGGTTTTTCTGAAGTTTGCCTGCTCATTATTTCTTATGGCATAATAGTATTCCATTACATTCATACACCATAATTGTTCAATTGTTACCCAATTGATGGGCATTTCCTCAATTTACTATTCTTGGCCACCACAAAAAGGGCTGCTATAAATATTTTTGTACATGTGGGTCCTTTTCCCATTTGTATGATCTCTTTGGGATACTGGGTCAAAGATATGCACATTTTATAGCCCTTTGGGCATAAAAACAAGAATAACCTTACACTACCAACATTTACAGAGCTGTGAAGGATATTTTTGAACTTTTTCTTTAAGATTTAATTTCAAACAACAAAGAAGTTTCAAATATGGGACCAGAGACATACTATTATTTCAGGACCAATCTAGTTGATCAGCCTGTGTTGTTTGTAGCAGAAAGAGCTGAGTTGTAATTCATCCTCAGATACATACTGGCTGTGTGACCTGGGGCAAATGACTTAAACCTATTGCCTCAGTTTTCTCTTCTGTAAAATGGGGATAACAAAAGCACTTACCTTACATGGTTGTTTTGAAGGTCAAATGAGATAATATTTGTAAAGTGCCTGGCACATAGTAGAAAAACTATATATATGTGAGCTCCTTTTCCAGTCCTTCTCCATTTAGATGTGGTGATACTTCTTTCCACAAGGTTAGCCACAGGGTAATGAACTCAAACCTTAAAATGACATATAAATGTGAGTGATTAATAATGACATTGCACTTTACAATATTACTTCATTTAAACTTCACAAAGGCCCTGTGAGGTAGGTCTAATGGTATCTCCATTTCACAGATTAGGAAATTGATTTCACCTTACCATTTTGTAATACTAATGAGAGTGTAAGAGTAATACACCAATGCAGTTGCTTAGCAATCTTAACTAGTTTAAAGGAATTTAACACTTAATATCTCATTTAATTCTCATAACAGCTCTATATGTCATTTAGCATTTTACATATAGCTCTGGGCTAGAGTTAGGTAGTCTTAGGTTCAAAGCTGGTATATCTGATGCTTACTAGTTATATAACCCACTTAGTCAACCAATAAACATTTCTTTCTTCTCTCCCTTTCTTTCTTTCTTCCTTCCTTCCTTCCTTCCTTCCTTCCTTCCTTCCTTCCTTCCTTCCTTCCTTCCTTCTTTCCTTCCTTCCTTCCTTCCTTTCTTTCTTCCTTCTTTTCTTGGAGGAGAAAGGCAAGGCAATTGGGGCTAAGTGACTTGCCCAGGGTCATACAGCTAGTTTAATGTCAAGTGTCTAGGACTTAATTAAATTAATTAATTAATTGTCAAGGCCTAGTTTGAACTCAGATCCTCCTGACTTCAGGGCCTGTACTCTATTCACTTAACCCCCAAGCTGCCCCCTAATCAATATTTCATAAGTGCTGATTATGTGCCAAGCATTGAGCTAAGCTCTAGGGATACAAAAAGAGGGGAAAGACAATTTCTTGCCCTCAAGGAGCTTACAATCTAATGCGCCAGAAGATAGGAAAACAAATATAGACAAAGCAAGTTATATATGGAAAATAGGAAATAATTACCAGAGGAAAGACACTAGAATTAAGAGGGGTTGAGAGAAGGTCGGATTTTAGGTGAGACTTGAATAAATTCCATGAACCTCAGGCAACGTTCTAGGATTAATTTAGGCTTAGGTTTTAGATCACCGGGCAGCTAGGTGGCACAGTGAATAGAGCTCTGAGCATGGAGTCAGAAAGCCTCATCTTCCTGAGTTCAAAAATAGCCTCTGACACTTACTAGCGGTGTGACCCTGTGCATGTCGCTTAACCCTGTTTGCCTCAGTTTCCTTATCTGTAAAATAAGCTTGGAGAAGGGAATGGCAAACCGCCTCAGTATCTTTCCCAAAAAAACCCCAAAAGGGGTCACAAAGAGCTGGACAAGACTGAAATGACTGAACAGCAACAACCTCGGTTACAATCTGCTTGACCGGAAGGGGTCCCCTTACGGGGAGTCCTGCACCTGGTCAGATCGCACAGCCTATGGACATCCCTGACTGCGTCCTATAACGCGGGGAGGGTTTTGGACCAGAGTGAAGTTACACGATTTTGCCCTGGAAGGAGCCCTGGAGAGCATCTAGGCCAGGAACCCCCTGGAGCACCTTCTGGGAGACGCTCACTTTCCTGGCTCTGGGGAGGCTCAGTGGGGGGCGCGGGAGAGCCCGGGAGCCTCCGCCCACATCTCCAGCCCTCGAGCTCCAGCTGCTACTTAAGGTGGCCCCAGAACAGCGGGGCTTCTGTCCTTCCGGGGGCCGGGAGAGGCTCCGGGGGCGGGGAAGGGAGCGCCGGGTGGCCCAGGGGTGGGGCCGCAGCTTGGAGCCTTTGCTGGGCCTCCTAAATCGAAAGCAGAGGTAAAACCGGAATAAAGAAACACACCGTCTGCCAGCTCATGAGCCCTTGGGCGCAACCCAGGGGCCCCCTGAAAGATGCGCTGTCCTCCTCTGCAAGCACCGCCCCCTTTAGCTGTTGGGATGCCCCTGGCGCGCGCACCCTAGCTGCTGAGGCACAGTGAGGGTTCCCCTGCTGCACAACCCCGAGGGCAGCACAGGCAGTGAGAGTTCCGTGGGCGTGCGGGAAGGCTGCGGCTCCCCCTGACCCCGAGCCTCCAGGCCATCCCTCTCTGAGGGCCAGCAAGTACGGAGCCGCTGCCTAGCCCACCGAGCTGGGCCCTGCCTGGCTTGAGCGTGTCGGGGAGGCTTGCACTTGCAGAATTCTGACCCGGGGGGTGGCCTGGCCCAGTCGTCTTTCCTTAGGTTCCCTTACCCGCTGCTCCGCTGCGGTTTGGGGCTCCTTCACTTCTAGGACTCTCCGCGGCCCTTCCCATCCTTAACTTCTCCGTTCTGACATTTGTGCTGTTTTGGAAGCGCCCTCCCAGCTTGTAGTAAGAATTCTCCCTAAGTCCAAGAAAGTCGCGCTCTCTGCTCTCCGGGCCGGCCAGAGGTCCCCTGGGTGGTGCTGAGAGAGCCTGATCCCTGCGCTCTTGGAGAGGGATGATGTGACCACAAAGGGAAGGCAGGCCACTTGCTGTGTCCCCGTGTGCTGGGTGGTTTGGGGCAGTCACACTTTGCCGTGTCAGAGAGGTTGATAACGTTTAGGAATGAAGGTTGGGACTTGGGGGGAAAGAACCACATCTAGACAGAAAAGTGGAGAGGAGAGGGGAATCCACGAATCACTCGATACACACTGATGAAGCAGTCAAAGGAAGCAGAAGACAGCCACTGCTGTCATCGGACCAAAGGCCGGTGAGGGACTGTGCACAAACGCGCTGTATATGGGAGACAATAGAAAGAGGGGAGACACCAGACTTGAGGCTGGTTGGGAAAGGCTCCTTAAGTGGCACTTGAAGGAAGCCAGGAAGCAGAAACGAGAGAGATGCAGCCTCCCAGGTAGAGGGGACAGCCTGGGGAAATGCCAGGGCAGGATGGCTAGGCTGTGCATGGCTGTAGAGTGTTTGGAGGAGAATAGCGTGCAAGAAGACCCTAAAAATCAGTGTGGGCCAAGTTATGGAGGGCTTTAAATGCCAGAGGACTGAGAGATCCTCAAGGTAATGGGGCCACAGCAGTGACGTAATCAGACCCGTGCTTTAGGAAAGCCACTGATTATTATTATTGTTCTACTTTTGCTGATTTCCTTTTTTTTCTTATGTTTGCGTTTTCTTTTGTTTTTTTATTCATTTCTTTAGTTTTAGTTTTCAACATTCACTTCTATAAACTTTTGAGTTATAAATTTTCTCCCCCTGCCTCCCCACCCCAAAATGGCATGCAGTCTGATACACATATACATTCATAGTAAACATATTTTCACATTAGTCATGGTGTAAAGAAGAATTAGGACTAATGGAAAGAATCACAAGAAAGAAGAAACAAAATAACGATAAAAGGAAGAGAGCGAATGGGGCGCTTCCATGTGCATTCAGACACTTTCTCTGGCTGTGGGTAGCGTTTGCCATCATGAGCATTTTGGAGTTTCCTCAGAACCTTGCATTGCTGAGAAGAGCCAAGTCTATGAAGGTTAGTTATTACACAGTGTAACTGTTACCGTATACAGTGTTCTCCTGGTTCTGCTTATTTAACTCAGCATCAGTTCACATAAGTCTTTCCAGCTTTTTCTGAAGTCTGGCTGCTCATCATTTCTTATAGCACAGTAGTATTCCATTACATTCATATACCGCAGCTTGTGCAGCTATTCAGCAATTAATGGGCATCCCCACAATTTCTCTTTTTTATTTTTATTTTTTTTAAGCAATTGGGGTTAAGCAACTTGCTTACGGTTACACAGCTAGTCATTATTTATGTGTGGGTACTCATTTTCTGAGGCGGGTTTCTATCCCGGGTCATCCCAACTCCGAGGCCACTGCACCACCTAGCTGCCCCCATCCCCACAATTTCTAATTCTTGGCCACCACAAAAAGAGCTGCTATAAATATTTTTATACTTTTGCATCCTTTTCCCATTTGTAGGGCCTCTTTGGGATACAGCTCTAGAAGTGGGATTGCTGGGTCACACGGTATGTACTTTTTTTTTTTAATAATTTTAGAATGGACATTTTATTAAAATGCCATGTTGGCTGATCACGCCACATGGCGGGCTGAGCAGGCTGATCAGGGTATGTACTTTTTTATAGCCCTTTGGGCATAGTTCCAAATTGTTCTCCATAATGGTTGGATTAGTTTGCAACTCCACCAACAATGACATTTGTGTTCCAATTTTCCCACATCTCCGACATTTTTCATTTTCCTCTTTTGTCAGTGTTAGCCAATCTTACAGGTGTGATATAGTACCTCAGAGTTGTTTTGATTTGCATTTCTCTAATCAATAGTGATTTAGAGCATTTTTTCATATGACTATAGATAGCTTTAATTTCTTCATCTGAAAACTGCCTATTCATATCCTTTGACCTTTTATCAATTGGGGAATGACTTGTATTCTTATAAATTTGGCTCAGTTCTCTACATATTTTAGGAATGAGGCCTTTATCAGAGAAACTGATTGAAAAAGTTGCTTCCCAACTTTATGCTTCCCTCCTAATCTTGGTTACATTGGCTTTGTTTGTGGAAAAAATTTTCAATTTAATGTAATCAGAATCATCCATTTTGCATATCTTAATGTTCTCTATCTCTTGTTAGGTCATGAATTCTTCCCTTCTCCATAGATCTGGCAGGTGAACTATTCCTTGTTCTCCTAGTTTATTTATATCAGCCTTTATATCTAAATCATGTACCCATTTTGACTTTTATCTTGCTGTAAGGTACAAGATGTGAGTCGATGCCTAGTTTCTGCCATGCCCTTTTCCAGTTTCCCTAGTAGTTTTTGTTAAATAGTGATTTCTTATCTCAGAAGTTGAAGTCTTTGGATTTATCAAGCAGTAGGTTACTATAGTCGTTGACTACTGTGTCTTGTGTACCTAATCTATTCCACTGATCCACCACACTATTTCTTAGCCAGTGCTAGGTACTTTTGATGATTGCTGCTTTATAATACAGTTTAAGATCTGGTACAACTTTTCATTAATTTCTTTGATATATTGGACCACTTTTTCTTCCAGATGAATTTTGTTATAATTTTGGGAAATCACTTTTAACAGCTGAGTGGTGCATGGATTGGAGTCAGGAGAAACTTAATTAAGGGAGAACAGTTAGAAGATATTTCACTTCCCAGTACCAGATAATTTGGATAATTACAACCTTAAGATCTGATACTGCTAAACTTCTTTCCTTTACATTTTTTCATTAATTCTTTTGATATTCTTGACTTTTTGTTCTTCCAAATGAATTTTATTACTATTCTTTTTAATTCAGCAAAATGCTGTAATGTAATTTAAATGGGATGGCACTGAATATATAAATTAGTTTAGGTTAAATGGTCATTTTCATTATATTGGCCCTGCCTATCCATGAACAATTAACATTTATAAAATTATTTGAATCTGATTTTATTTGTACAAATTTTTTTTTACAATTTTGTTTATATAGTTTCTGCATTTGTTTTGACAGGTATACTCCCAGGTATTATATACTGTCTAGAGTTATTTTAAATTGGGTATCTTTTATTATCTCTTCTTGCAGATAGCAAATAGTCCAGATGAGAGGTTATGTAGAGTGACAACTGTGGAACTGGAAGAAAGGTGGGAATATATACCAAAGATCTTAAGAAAAAATGACAAGATCTGACAACAGATTGGATATGTGGGCTGTTCAGATGAAGAAGGGTCAAGGATGTCACTGAGATTTTGAGACTGAATAATTGGAAGGATGGTGGTAATGTACAAGTTGGGAAAGGAGGAGTATTTGAAGGAAAAATAATTATTTCTGTGTTGGGTATTTCTGAGTTTGAGATGTTTCCTGGACATCTAACTTGAAATGTCCAAAAGGTGAAAGGGGACTAGAGTTAAGGTGAGAGACTAAGGTTTCATTTATAAGTCTGAGAATCACATGCATAGAGATGACTGTTGAGCCTATGGGAGAGAATGAGATCCTCAGCTAAAATTGTATAGAAAAAAGAGACAAGAAAACTTAAGACACAGCTGTGTATAATGATAATGGTAATTGGAAGATCTTCCCTGCCCCTTAATAAACCTAAGGGAATTTGAAGACCTTCCCTGCTTTGAAGATATACTCTGCCCCCTAATAGGCATGTTATCACATGGAGCCTTACTTTGAAAATATAATCTGCCTCCAGACAGACTGAATCCAATCACATGGAGTCTGTGGTGGGAGGAGTTTGCTGAAGGATAGAGCAGAGCCCACAGAAAGCTGAGAGTCAGAGCCAGACTAGAGGGTTGGGAGGAGAGCACTTCCCAGGGAGACAGGTTTGTGAGTAAATTGATCTTATATTGATTTGTGGAAAGGCTAAAGGATGTGCTGTTGTGGCTTATTAACTTCTTTGCTACTATAATGGCTTACTGGTTTGGGGATTTGGTTTTCTGGTGTCTGAATAAATGTTTTGCTACTGTCTTCTTTGTGGAGAGTCTGTCATATTTTGTGATTGAGCACCATGCAGGTATATTTATACTGATTGTGGGAGCTGTAAATATTGCATTTGTGCTACACCATGAGGGATATACATGGTTAGTGGATGTACCCTGGATGAAAAGCTAGCAAAGGAGACTGAGAAGTAGAAGAATCAGAAAAGAGCAGTGTCCTGAAAATGTAGAGAAGACAGAGTGAGAATACAGAAGGAGAGGGGGATTTAAAGTGTCAAAGACTGTAAAGCAGTCAAAAAGTATGGGAAAAGAGATAACGGGTAACTTAGGAAAGAACAAATTCAATTTAGTGATGAGGTCAGAAGCCAAAGAAGTTTGACTGAGAAGGAGCTATCGAAATAGAAAGGACATAGGAGGCAGCAAGGTGGATAGAGCACTGGACCTGAAGTCAGGAAGACTCCAGCCTCAGAAACTTACTAGCTACATGACACTGGGCAAGTCACTTAACCCCAATTGCCGCCTTTCTCAGAAAAAAAAAAAAAGCTGTTGTTGTTCAGTCATGACCGCCTTTGGGATTTCCTTGGCAAAGATACTGGAGTGGTTTGCCATTTCCTTCTCCACTTCATTTTACAGGTGAGGAAACTGAGGCAAACAGGATTAAGTGCTTTGCCCAGGGTCACATAGCTAATAAGTACCTGAAGTAAGATTTGAACTCAGGTCTCCCTTACTGCAGCCCAGCATGCTATCCTCTGTACCACCTTTCAGACTACAATTAACCAGGGCATAATGACTTTGAAGAAACATTGATATGATATTTTTACTCAGGGTTTATTTTGTTAGCAAGAAGACAGAGGTTTGATGCTCATTTGGACATGCATCCAGGTTATGATTCTTTGGTTTTCATGTTCTGTTATAGTGTGATACTGAGGAAAGAACACTACATTTGGTCTGAACACATATAGATTAAAACAACATATTAATTATTACCATGTTATCACATAATGTAAATGTTTTTATTATATTATAATGTATTATCATATATAATTAACATACCACACACTTGGGCAAATCATTTCAGCTTTCTGGACCTCGTTTTTTTTATCTCCAAAATGATTGTCTGGTTACAATCTTGGAGACAAATTAAAATGAAATATGCAGGGTCTAGGGCACTGGGAGCCACAGGTGGTGGGGGGAAAGAGACTTAAACTCCAAATTTTCTTTGTTTATAGCTGTTTGCTTCCTTTTCTTGGTCTAGAATTAAATCATAAGCACCTGCTGCTTCTTTGACATGTCTGTCTCCAGCAATAGGAGAATTACAGAAAGAAATGGGAATGAGCCTCTGACTGAGATTGGTTTAAATTTCCCTTACCAAAAGACAAGTTTTTTCTTTTCTAAAATATTGCTTTTGAGGCCTGGTACTTACCAGGTGTGGGAAGCTAAAAACATATACTATTCCAAGATTGTTTGTTCAGTACCTACTATATGCAAAGCCCGGGTTAGGCACAGTGGGAGGACACACAAAAGCCCATGAAACAGTCTTTTGAGCTTTCTGTTAACTTTGTCTTTCTATTTGACTTCTAGCTAACTTTCTATTGATTGATTTTAGTAAACTGCCAGACAGTCTTCATTATGGTTTGTCATTGTCCTGAGGAATAGTTGTTGTTGGCCAGATTGTGGGCCCCACTTTCCCCAGAGATCAATCAACCAATCAGCAAGCATTTATTAAATACTTAAACTTATGTATCAGGTATTGTGCTAGGTACTGAGCATACAAGTACATAGAATGAAACAATCTCTACATGAAGCTGATGTTGGCATATCTGTCTATGCTTATATTTGGCAGTTAAAGAATGAGGAGCTATTCTATAGAAATATTATTATCACATGTTTCAAAAGTTTTAAAAGATGGAAAGTCAGGAGGACCTGAGCTCAAATCTGACCTCAGACACTTGACATTTACTAGCTGTGTGACCTTGGGCAAGTCATTTAACCCTGACAGCTTCATCTCCCCCGTCCAAAATAAAAAAGAATCTCAAGTTAGTTACTTAAAAAGAAGCCATGGAAATGACACTGCATTATGGAGAACTCTTGAGTATAGGGATGGAGAGTTTGCTCCCACAGTCATCCCCATCTTTCTTCCTCACTTAGCCAGGGCAATAACCAGTTAGTTCTTCAGCAGTCACAAAATCTTAGTACTTGGCATCTACTCTGGTTGTGACTACCTTTTGTGGGTCTTGCCTGCTGTCCGTGCATTTGCAGATATAGTTGACTTCATGGCCAATAGAGAGGATAGGTTGAATGTATGGTCAATCGGGAAGGAATGGATGCATGACTAATACTTTCCAAAGCAGCAAATTTGCTCTGATCTTATGGGCAGGGAGGCAGGAAGTGTTTCTAGTTTTTTCTGCTTTACTTAGCAATGATGATAATATAGCACCTACCATATATATCAGGGAATCTGCTAAGTGCTTTATAAATACCTCATTTGATCTTCAACAACTAACAACCCTATGAGGCAAGTGCTCTTATTATCCCCATTTTACAGTCGAGGAAACTGAGGCAGACAGAGGTTAAGTAATTTGCACAATGTCATTGGCTAGTCTGAGACCAACTTTATGCTCAGGTCTTCCTGAATTCATGTCCAGCACTCTAGCCATTGAAATACCTACCTGTAGGGGCGGCTAGGTGGCGCAGTGAGTAGAGTGTCGGCCCTGGAGTCAGAAGGACCTGAGTTCAGATCCGACCTCAGACACTTAATGCACACACAAACAAAAACCTAGCTGTGTGACCTTGGGCAAGTTACTTAACCCCAATTGCCCTCCAAAAAAAAAATACCTACCTGCCTGTAAACTTCTGATCTTAGTGGTGAGTGTGAGATCTTTGCTCAAATTTAGCTCCTTAATAGAGTGGTAGATCAGTGGGATAGGTTAGGAATACAAGAAACAATAGTCAGTGACTATACTAATCCACTCTTTGATAAACCCAAAGACTCCAGCTTCTGGGATAAGAACTCAACTATTTGACAAAAACTGCCAGGAGAGCTGGAGAGTAGTATGGCAGAAACTGGGCATAGACCATTCTCATACCATATACCAAAACAAAGTCCAAATGGATTCATGATTTATCTATAAAGGCCGATACTGTAAGCAGTCTAGGAGAGCAAGGAATGGGGTACCTGTCAGCTTTATGGAGAACGGAAGACCAAATAAGAGAGAACATTATGAAATGCAAAATGGATAATTTTGATTACATTAAATTGAAAAGTTTTTGTACAAACAAAGCCAAGATTAAGGGGGAAGCAGAAAACTGGGAAAGAATTTTTACAACCATTGTCTCTGATAAAGGCCTCATTTCTAAAATATATAGAGAACTGAGTCAAATTTATAAGAACACAAGTCATTCCCCAATTGGTAAATGGTCAAGGATATGAACTGGCAGTTTTCAGAGGAAGAAATTAAAGCTATTTATAGTCATATGAAAAAATGCTCTAAATTATGATTAATTAGAGAAATGCAAATCAAAAAAACTCTGAGATATCACATCACACCTGTCAGATTGGCTAGCACTGACAAAAGAGAAAAATGATAAATTTTGGAGAAGATGTGGGAAAACTGGAACACTAATGCATTGTTGGTGGAGTTGCAAACTGATCCAACCATTATGGAGAGCAATTCAGAACTACCCTTTGACCCAGCAATACTACTTCTAAGGTTATATTCCAAAGAGATCATACAGATGGGAAAAGGACCCACATGTTATAATGCCAATGCAATATTCACAGTGCCCATGGCAGCTATGAAAATGCTGGCATAGTTCTGAATTGCAAAATGTAACAGACATGGAAGACAGAACCAAAACATTTATTCAAATACCAAAAAGCTGAATCCCAACACCAGAAAAACAAATCCATCTTAGCAACCAAAAAGCTGGTACACATTACCAATTCAGAGAGCACTACCATCCCCAAGCCTTCTCTCTGTCAGGCCTTCAAAACATAACATGCTCCCTTAAGCAAAAATACCCCTCTCTCACTCATGCTAGCTGCTCTGCCTCTGCTCTCTTGCTCCCAGCTCTGCTTTCCCTCTGCTCTGCTCTTTCCTGCTCCACCCTTCCTGTTCCACCCTTTCAGCAAGCTCCTCACACTATGGGCTCCATGTGATTACATTTGACCTATTGGCAGGGAAGGTCTTCAAATGAAAGCTATCTATAGTCATATGCTCTAAATACCTCTTAATTAGAGAAATGCAAATCAGTCTATTAAGGGGCAGGGAAGATCTTCAAATTCCCATTCCCATTACACATGTACAGAAATATTTATAGCAGCTCTTTTTGTGGTGACCAAGAATTGGAAATTGAGGGGATGCCCATCAACTGGGGAATGGCTGAACAAGTTGTGGTATATGAATGGAATGGAACGCTATTGTGCTATAAGAAGTGATGAGCAGGTGGACTTCAGAAGAACCTGGAAGGACTTATATGAACTGATGCTGAGTGAGGGGAGCAGAACCAGGAGAACACAGTTACAGACAGGTTGTTTCTGTGATGACTAACTAGACAGATAATAGACAAATAGATAGACTTAGCTCTTCTCAGCAATGCAAAGTTCTAAGACAACTCTGAAGGACTCATGATGGAAAATGCTATCCTCATCCAGAGAAAGAATTATGAATGCAGATCAAAACATACTATTTGCTCTCAATCTTTATTGTTTTGTTTCTTCTTTCTCATAGTTCATTCCACTGGTTCTAATTCTTCTTTGCAACACTACTAAGGTGAAAATGTTTAGTATAGATAGAACCCATATCAGATTGCATGCTATCTTGGGGAAGTGGGAGGAGAGAGATGGGGAGAAAATTTGAAATGGAATGTTGTAAACTAAAAATAAATAAATAAATAAATGATTTTTAAAAAATAGCTCTTTGATAGCCTAACAGGCAGGGGACAATAATTCCTTCTCTACTCATCTTATCTCATCTTTCCAAGCAATTTGGAGTGTAAGATTAAGTCATTGATGATAGGAGGATAATTCATGAGCTGCCATGACCTGATGATTGCAAAGTACCAGACATAACAATTTTTTTCTCTTTTTCAGTACTATGTCTAACTCGAGTATGAGACAGTAAGGAATGGCTCTTTCTGCTTTACTCTATTTGTGTATTTGGTCTCTGCTGGCCAGGATTAATTAAGCCTTCTGAAGTTATCTCTAACCCACTTAATTTTTTATTTTTTTTTTAGTTAAAAAATCTGGATCCGTTTTTGCTCTTTGATGAATTTAAAGTGGCTAAACCAGCAGGATTTCCTGATCACCCACACCGAGGTTTTGAAACAGTGAGTATAATGGTTTTGTAGTAGGTGTGCATGCCTCAAAACTTGAATGTTCAGATAAGCTATAATTATCACTTCCATGTAAAACCCCCCTCCCCCTTTTTAAAGAACAAATAATAGACCAAAAATCAACCAGCAACTTGATGGTTACAGACAAGTATTTGTGGTATTCAGAAATATTAAATCAGTTTGAAGTAAATAATATTCTAGTGTAGATATTTACTATGTGTTGGACATACCTTTGAATTTGTATAACTGGAAACATTCATGTTTGAATATTTTTAAAGCAAATATGAACTGATTTCTTCAAAATGAAACAACAAAAATAATTTACTAGAATAAAATCAATCAACTAAAAGAATAAAATGAAACACGTTAAATGTGATTAAAATCCCTTTACATGGAAGTGCTTAAGTGATTATTTATATTTATTATTATATTTCAAAGAATATTTTGAAGTAAGAAAAAATTCACATCTAATGCAACTTCCTGTTTCTCAGAAAGGACGTGTGGACAGTAGACACAATAGGATGAAGTGACAAAGTAGAACACATACTGTGTTTATCCAGATGGATTTTTTAATCTAGATATAGAATTCGGACAGTTTGCTCAACAAAGAATTCCCAAATAAAGTTAGACAGTGAGAAGAAAATGATTGGTAGATAGCAGGGCCAACAGGTCTTTAAATACCACCTCCTTTTCATAATGTCTAATCTCTGTAGTTTCTATGACCTTTTTTATGTCTCTTTTGCTCCCTAGAATCTTTATAACTATCAAGGCTTTCCATCCTCACTCAGAGGGAGGTAAATGAATCAATACTGCTTGCAGATGATGCAAAGCACATCTGTACATAGCTCTAATAATAAGACCTTGTCAGGATATTTGTGTATTCCTATTGTGTGTTAGCATTGCACATGTGGAATCCAAGAGGGAAGGTCATAAACACCTCTCTGAAGCTTGACTTTGACTCTTCATGTGAGAGAATAACCCAAGGCCGTTCTCTCGGCATGTGTTGTGTAGTTGGCCCATATTGCAGATGAGACATCACTCCAGCTGGTTTGGTAATTTAGGTTTGAGATGTGAATAAAATGAGATGCTGATAGTTAAGGGGGAGCAATAGCACAGAAAAGAAGCAGCAATGGTTCAGGTACACAGCCCTCCTCATAATCATGTAGAAATATTTCTGGGGCAGCTAGCTGGCACAGTGAATAGAGCACTCAGGAAGACCTGAGTTCAAATCCAGCCTCAGACACTTAACACTTACTAGCTGTGTGACCTTGGACAAGTCACTTAACCCCAATTACCCTGCCTTCCCCCCTTGAAAAATAAAAAGAAAAGTTTCTGGTCAGCGGGGTATGGTAACTCACATGGCACCATGATATCTGCCAAATATGAAGGGCACCCACCACATTGAAGAGGGGAGGATTGGCTGAAACAATGGGAGGGACAACGTTTTTAGCTTCCTTTAGTCCACCATAAGCTTCCAGATACCAGTTGCCTTCTTTACTATCCATACAAGGTTGTTGGAAGGGAATTTGGTATAGTGAAATTTCATCACTAAAGAGGAAATGTCTTTCACCTCACCTCCACCCTATGACTTGATATTATTTGGTATTAATTATGCCAAATGGTTTGAGCAACTGCAAGGTTTCTATTTGTCTTTGCCCCCAATAGCCAATGTAGAAGCTGTAGAAAAGGCCCTTACAGGTACCAGCTTCTAAGCATTCATGATGTCCTCTCTCAAAATACATCCATCCTTATTAGCCACCACAACTGTGACCAAGCAGGGTGACTTGGGCTAAGGCCTACCATGATGACCCTAGTCTCAGGGGAACCTCTGTCTTGACCTAACGGTGATTCCTTCTCAGACTCTAAGTTTAGATAATGAGATTTGGATGGCTTAGAACTTCCAAATGGGTTGGGGACTTTATGACTTGCTCTAAGCTCTGAAACAGCCTTACTGACCCAATCCACAGTGTGAATTTACTGGCACACCTATAGGCTGACAATCAAGGGCTTCTTCATCAGCTCCCTGTTTCAGGACCCTCACCCAAAGTGCCCTATCTGACAGGAAGGGATCGTCCTCCACCCACTTAGGGTGGCTGGTGCCTGGCCTCTCTCTGTCCCCACATCTTTTCACTGAGAATTGTAATTATCTAGGTGGTCCCTGCTGTTTAAATATCCCTTTGGAATTTCACCAGTTTATCCCTCAATACCTATCTGGTTCTTTGAAGAGGAAGGCCCTTAGCTAGAGTCTGACACCATTCAAGTGGGGCACCCCGTCCAGAGTGACTCATTAGATTACGATTTAAGCTTCTTCTGCAGCCCACCTAATTCCTTCTTGGTGAAAGCCCCGCCATCACACCAGCAGCACTGCAGAAGAAATCATGTTCCAATGGAAGTAATAGAGTACAAGCCCGAATCTTTCTTACCATCAGGGATAGTTCCAAATTTGTTTCTTCATGTCTGCTCCCATTCTGTTCCCTTAAAGACCTTTTCTAAATGGGATTTGACACATTTTCCAGTAAAACCACCAGATGAAACAACATACTGTCCACCCATGGCCTATCAAACCTCATCTCTAGCAGGATCACCCCTTCGCTTCTGCTTGTCCACTGGTTGCCCCTATGCCAGCATGGCATGAAATCAAAAGTTCTGTGGCTAAATGCTGAAAATGCTGAAGAAAATGTACTTTTGTACATTGTAACTTATGTAGGACCCTTCAAAATAACCAGGGAACGCTCCCCTGGCATTCATCTTCATCCTTCTTGTCAGTGTCCTTTAACATGTGCTGAATTGATCACACCAGAGTACTAATGGACTTCTCGTCAGAAAGGGCCCTGCCATAGGGTGCCGTATCTGACCATCCACTCACCTCATGTCCCAGATGTGTATTGTCCATCCCCTATTTCAGCCATAACGTGAACTATGTTGCTGCTGTGATCCAATCCTGCCTTCCTGCCCAAAGGCCTGTCAGGTGGGTCAGGTTCCAGATTAGAACAAAGTAAGACACTTCAAATAGACCATCAAATAGTTAACAAAAAGGGGTTTATTTAGCCATGGCATGGTAAGGATATCCAGGAAATACTCAAACCAGTTGTTTTAGGGAGTAGTCTCAATTTAGTAGAAGAGGCAGTATGATACAGTGGAAGGAGAAAATTCTCTGCTGTCAGATAGTGTGCATTCTTATCCTTGGTCTAATACTACCTGTGTGATCTCTTAATCAAATTTCAATTAATTTTTGTTATTTAATTAATTTATTTTTAAGTTAATTTTTATTAAATTTTATTTTTTTCAATCAAATTACCTTCTCTCTCTCTTCTTCCAACTAGTCCCTGTGACAAGCCTATATAGTCAAAACAATTAGCTGTGTCAAAAAACAAACAAACAAAAAGACTCATCTGAGTGCAAGATGGGTAACATGTTTCATCATGAGTCCTCTGGAATCATTGTCCTAAAGTTTTTCAAAAGTTGTAGGTCTTAACAATAATATTCTTGATTCTGCTTGTTTTATTCCTATCACCTGATTGTCAGATTTGACTCCTTCCTTCCCTTCCTTGTCGTGGTTAATCAATCAAACAAGGTCTGTTAAGTCTTCTTTCACAGTATGTGACATCTCTTGAATATGTTCCTTCTGTTCCCACTACCATTAACCTAGCTCATTTCCTTATTACATTAAGTCTGAACTATAAGCCTTCTACCTGGTATCATTATATTCAACCTTCATTCCATATACCACCAACAGATTAATTCCTGAAAAATTACTTTGTTCATATCATTTCCTGCTCAAACAAACAAAAACCATACATGGGTTCTCATTATTTACTCAAAAAATTCTAAACTCCTTAGCCTGGCATTCATCTACAATCTGGTCCTAATGTACCTTGATTCCTAACACTACTCTATATAAATTCTGTGCTGTAATTAATAGGTGACCTCACTGGCTCCAGAACATTCTGAATATTTAGCCATCATTTCATTTCTGTTGAAGTTTTGCCCACATTTGCTTCCCTTCAGGACCCAATCAGCTCAAGAACCTTTAGTGTAGTATCTTATTGCCCCTAGTATAAAATGTAGACCTCTTAGGTTGGAGTTCAAGGCCCTCATAGTTGGACTGGCTTACCTTTCCAGGATTATTGCCTATTATATTTCCTGTTACATAATTTATAGTCCATCCAGATTGGCCTACTGGCTGTTCCCTGACTGGGGCACTTGATCTCTTGTTTATATAGGCTGTTCCCAACGTTTGAAATATATCTTAATCTTCCTCGATCCCCTTAGTTTTTAGTGTTCCTGTGTTCCTCCTCAAATGATCATGTATATTCTTATATATTTACACATTATATTCTCTCCAAAGAATGTAAACTCCATGAGGATAGGGACTGCCATTTCTTATCTTTGTAACCCTGTAACCTAGCAGAATACTTTGGACATAATAGGCACTAAGCAAATTTTGGATTATACTGGGTTTTCTTTCCAGGGATTTAAGATTATTTCTTCTCTTTTCTGGCAAGGACTCACTCGATAAGAACTATTGGAAAAATTAGACAGCAATAGGAAAGAAATCAGATTTAGACCATACTGTATGCCAAGATAAGTTCTAAATGTTAACCTAGATGTAAAATATCACATAAATAAATTACAGGAAAAAAAGGAAGAAATTGCCCTTCAAATCTGTGGATAAAAGAAAAGTTCATGATCAATCAAGGGATAGAAAAGCAAACAGAAGATAAAAGAGATCATTTTAATTAGATCAAATTAAAAAGATTTTGTATAAACAAATTAAATAGAGCTAAGATTAAAAGGTAAACATTTAACTGAGAAATGTCATTACAAGTTTCTCAGATAAATGTCTCATTTCTAAGATAGCAAACTGATTCAAATTTGTAAGAATAAGAGCCCTTCTCCAACTGATGAATGATCTAAGGATATGAAGAGGCAATTCTCAAGGGAAGAAACCCAACCTATTTATAGCCACATAAAAAAAAAAAATTGCTCCAATTCTCTAATTAGAGAAATGCAAATTAAAGCCCCGCAAAAGTTCCATCTCATAGCCATCAGATCGTTAACGAACTTTTTACTTGTTTTTCCTCTCAAAGTAGATTATAAGTTTCTTGAGGGCAAGAGCCATATTCCACATTCTTTGCATCTTCCATAAGGCCTAGAACAGTACCTCAGACGTTAAAATTTTCGCACTGGAGGTCTTCAAGCAGTGGATATACAGTGTCCTGTGAGGACATTATAGAGGAGAAAGATATCTTCTGAAGTCTCTTGACTCTGACATTCTATGAATATGTAAAATAAGCAATGAAACAATATCATTTTTCTTTCTAATACTTTATACTGCTTTATAAGCTATATCTCACAGTTATCTTTAAACCATTTTAGTGAAGTAGGACCCATAAGGGAACTATGAAAATTAACAAACATTGCCTCTCTCCCTCCTCCATCTCTTCTGATCATGGTTAGATAGAAATAAGTTGAAGCTAAATAGTTGGTCTGTGAATAAGAATTTTTATTCACTGTTCTAAGAAGTGAGGAGCAGAAGCTGAGAGAGGAGAGCAGAACCAGGAGGACATTGTACACAATTACAGACACATCACATCAGTGAAGACTGACTTGGATAGACTGGGCTCCTCCTCTCAGCAGTGCAAGGTTATGAGACAGCTCCAAAAGACTCATGATGGAAAGGGCTGTCCACATCCAGAAAGAAAGAATTATGGGGTCTGAATGCAGATTGGAGCACACTGCTTACTCTCTCTCTTTTTAATTTTGTTTCTTTTTCCTTATTATTCATTCCATTGATTGTATTTCTTCTTTACAACTTGACTAATGTTTAATGTGAAGGTATATGTAGAACCTGTATCAGATTGCATGTCACCATGGTGGGAGAGGGAGGAGGGGGAGAAAATTTGGAACTCAAAAACTTGTGGAACTGAATGTTATAAATTAATAGTAAATAATTAAAAAAAGAATTTTAATACACATAAAAAATTGAAAATATAACTGTCATCTTCACGAGTGGAGGTATAGCAATGGGTGATCCAAAAGCTGTTTTAGTTGGACTCCATTTCAAAGTTCTCTGCTTTCCTACCCTAGAGAACTAGAGAAAACCTTTCAGGTCTGGACTTGAAATTTCAAACCATAATTAATTTTCTCTGAAGTAGAGAAAGTTCCTAAGAGCCCCATGCATAACTGTGTATGTAACAAATACTATTTGGTGATTCTAATGAGTTTCCCACATAGAATACCATGAGGTTTAAATTAGTAAAACCACTGAGTTACTTTGACCTCCTTGCATTATTCTACTAAACAAATGATTGTCATTGATCCGGTGTACACTTCCCTCCTTCTCCTCTAGTGTTCTGGAGCCATGAGAGCCAAGATCAAATTAACTCTGTATGACTCCTGGATGGGGTGTGTCAATCTACTGCCAAATACTTTTCTTCATCCCTATCAAGTTTCAGAATAAAATTTCTCTCCCTGCCTACCTCTCTCCTCTATGTGCAATCTCTCCCACATAAATGTAAGCTCCTCAAGGGCAGGAGACTCTCAGATCCACATAAATGTTATAGCTCCCTCCATCCATTCCGTTCATTCATAATTAGTACACTGGTTTGGGTCACTTTTAACAATTAAATAATGTATATTTTAGTGGCACTGGAAAATCCAAAACCTGAAATGTATATGTGTTATGTGTATATGTTCACACATGCATATACATATATATGTACCTAAATTCCTAATTCTTTAAAGGTATGCTTATCATGAATAACACTTAGCCCCACACATTCAAATTTGCTCTGTAACATTTTGTGATTTAAGAATCTATTAGTAAAAAAGCATTTTTAAGCATTTATGTGCTAGTCTGTTTATCTCTTGCATTTGTAATATGGAAAGGAATGGGAGTGAGGGTAGAAAGGCATTTGAACTGAAAATATCGATATAGAAAATATTAGTGTTAAGTCTGTTTTTCCAATAATATTGTTTTATTTTCTAAATAGGTTATTTATTATTTATTATTGTAGTACCCAATCTGTGTAGGAGCTATAACATTTATGTGGATCTGAGAGTTTAAAACTTGAAAGAGTAGTATTGTGTGTCTTCCTCTTTTGAGTCAGCATTGCATGCAAAGTTTGCTTGGGATTAAATAAATAAATATTATTGTAGTTTTCCTATCAGGCACACCCTGGGGAATAGACTAACTTTGTTCTGAACAAAATGTTAAAAAACAAACCTGTTTAAGCTTGTATTAAGAAGCTGAAAAACACTGTTTTAGCTTAAACAACTAAGTAAAGAGTAAGGTCAGTAGTAAAATGCATTTAAGACACATATGTACTTGTTTACCTATAATACCGTTTTGACTTGAATAGCCCAAGCATTTTTATTTAAAGGGTGATTTTCAGATACACACTTCCTCCCAGCTTCATGTAAGGAACGATATTAATTAATTTCTGGACCTTGGGGGTGTAGCTACTTAAGGAACTATCCTTTCCTAAGCTTCACTCTCTCTCACCATGATATGTCAAGGCCCATTGATAGTGTTTGGCCTAAAAAGGAAGGGAGTTGTCAGATTTTCAAATATTTCTTTGTTCCTAAAACTTCTGTAGTCTTGGTAAAGAACTCCAGATATCAGACACGACCAGAAATAGGTAACTACGTATTTATTGGACTCTTTACGGCTCCTGCCTCTTGGAAACAGTCCTCCTGAGATGGCATGCCCAGCCAGTGACCAGAAATGAGAATGCACATCCTGACCCCCAGCTGTGCCTGCTGGGTTAGGGAAGCAAGCCTAGGGACCCTCCCTAATATCTCCTCCATCCTCAAGCAATCTTTAGTAACTAATGTTTATAAACATCATTTTTCAAATCTAACAGTGAACAATAAAAGTTACTGTCTTCTGCAGCTTTGTCCTTTAAAGTGTGACGTGGCCAATTTTTGAAGGGGTTATTTTTCCCTCTCCTCATTGTATCCCCCCCAAACCCCCCACAACTCTGTGCTTCTTCTGTATCTACCCTTTGTTTTTCTGGGGCTGTCAGAATCTGTGCAACCATCCCTAACCAGAAATTTGGGTGCCCTGGCAAAGAGCAGAAAAACATGTTCTCAAGTCGACATTTGAAGATAAATTCAGTTGAGAGATCCCAAACAGGTCATGTTCTCTTTCCCTTTCTCCCACAGAAACATAGCTTCCTGTTTGAACTAATTATTTTTGCGAATCTTCTTCTTCCCCTTTACCTGAGGTACCAGCCCTCTGTCCTTCTCTGGGCCCCACACCAAGTGCTCTCTATAGGGGCTGGCTTTATTGGACCATGTTCTTGTTTAGTCATTTCAGTCATGCTGAATTCTTTATGACCCCATTTGGGGTTTTCTTTGCAGAGATACTGGAGTGGTTTGTCACTTCCTTCTCCAGCTCACTGTACAAATGAGGAAGCTGAGGCAAACAGTGTTAAGTGCCTTGCCCAGGGTCACACAGCTAATTAACATCTGACACTAGATTTGAACTCAGGCAGTTGTGTCTTCCTGACTCCAGCCCCAGCATTCTATTCTCTGTACCATCTACCTTCCCTGTTATTGGGCCATAAAAAACATCCATTACTAGGGGCGGCTAGGTGGCGCAGTGAGTAGAGTGTCGGCCCTGGAGTCAGAAGGACCTGAGTTCGGATCCGGCCTCAGACACTTAACGCATACAAACAAAAAAACCTAGCCATGTGACCTTGGGCAAGTTACTTAACCCCAATTGCCCTCCAAAAAGCAAAAAAAAAAAAAAAAACATCCATTACTCTAGACTAGGGGTTTTTAAACTCATGAATACTGACCCACTAGTCTGGGGACAGACTTCAGGAGGGTCCATGTCCTTGAGCAAGAAAAGACAAAATAAACAACATTCTAATTTTTAATAGTCTCTTACTGAAATTTAGCATTTCCTTCAATTATGAATTAAAACAAACATGTTATTTTAAGAAGGGGTCCATTATATTTAAAAAAATTGAGTCCTTGGTAAAGTCATTTCCTACCCCTCAGTCTATTTTGATCCTACCTAAACAAGCCAACAAGTCCATATTAATGTGGGCTAGATGGTAAGGCAGTAAGGAGAATAATTTTAAATAAAAGAAATTCTATGAAGAAGAGGGGGAATAGTCCTTTAAGACTGAGAAGGCAGCATGGCTTTCGGGAAAACATGCTTGATTTGGAGTCAAGATGAGCTGAGTCCAAGTTCAAAATCTGCTACTTATGACTTTGCGATGTTGAATATCTGGTTTCACTATTTCTGGGTCTCGGTAACCTTAGCCATAAAACAAAGGAACTAAACTAGATTGTAGGGGCTGTTGATCTGTTTTGTGTCATGTTAAGGAACAAGATGGCACAGTGTACCACATTGAGTCTAGAGTCAAGAAGACCCAAGTTCAAATCTAGTTTCAGACACTACTTGTATAAACCTGGGCAAGTGACTTTGCCTCTGTCTGCCTCAGTTTCCTCATTTGTAAAATAAGAATAACAGTAGAATGGACCTCACAGGGTTGTGAGCCAAGAGTAGAGCAGAGATTCCTAATCTGAAGCCCATGAAATTGTTTTTGTTTTAAAATATTTTGATAACTTTATTTCAATGCAGTTGATTTCTTTTAAAATTCTACATATTTTATTTCATGCATTCAAAAACACGCTGAGAAAGGGTTCATAAGTTTCAACAAACACACACAGTCACACACACACACACACACACACAGTTTAAAATTTCTGAAACTAAAGGATTCATAAGATTACTTGAAGCTCTAAAAATTCTGTGAAATGACACAGACCACACCTCTGCACCTTACTAACGTGATGAAAATGTTAGCCAGGTTCTGTTGGGTAAATTAAGTAATTGCTTGGAAAATTCAGAGACTCATTCTGACTCCTCAGACTACTATACATTGATTTAAGGATTGCATTTCTAAATTACTAATAATGGTGGTGTGTTGGCTTTCACTTTAGTATTTCTTTAAAATTTAAGCTTCTAAAATTTAATTTTTGTCTCAGACCACAAATATAAATTATCACAAGCGTGAAAACACACAACGGCTTCATAAACTAAGGATTTTAATATTAAAATATTTAAAACATGAGTTCTCATGGAATCCCTGCTCTCTCAAAGGGAAAGCCAACAAAGAGGTGCCCCTAAGTTTCCCTGCCCTGCTGGCACAGAAAGCAAGCCTTATTTCACAACTTTGGTTTTGCCATATGCCTCTGGCTCGTCTGTCTTGAGGTAGAGAAAGTGGTGAAAGTATGATTGGTATGAACCAATCATTAAGCAATTAGCAGTGGGTTTATTATTAAAAACTCATCAAACTAGTTTCAGAGGACATCTGGGCTATGTTTCATTTCAGTCAGCAGAGGGCACTCTTAAGCAGGAATAAATTCAAGAGAGCAATCAACATTTTATTCATCAAAAATGTCCTGTGGAAGCAAAGAAGTAGAGCCAGCTTTACCTCAAACTCCCCACCATCTCACATCAATAATATGATATATGATATGATGTGATATGTGATATGATGTGATATAATGTAATGTAATGTAAGGTAAGGTAATATTATATAATGAAATGATTCATTATGGAATTTGATTCAAATAGAAGGCACAGTGGAAAGAACATCAGTTCTAGAGACAAAACGCTTAGGTTCTCACCTCTTACACTTAATACCAGAGGCACTTAGGTAACTCTATGGAGAGAGCACTGGGCCTGGAGTCAGGAAAACCTGATTTCAGATCCAACCTCAGACACCCTGGGTAAATTGCTTAATCTCTATTTGCCTCAGTTTCCTCATCTGTGATACTTATATTCCAAGGGTGTTGTGAAGAACAAATGAGATCCCATTTGTAAAAGAATTTTGCAAACCTTGAGATGATGCCTAAATGCCAGCTGTCAACAGCATCACTATTACTATTACCTCTAGGACTTGGGGTGATTTACTTCATCTCCCTGGTCATAGTTTACTCTTCTGAAAAATGAAGGGGCTATATTAGGTGGCTCCTAGGTCCATTCTAATTCTGTTTTATAATTCTGGGATTTTACATGGCTTCCTAGCACTGGATCTGTGATCCTGAAATTTAAACACAACTAGCTAAAAGTTAATCGCTTGTAAAACTATATTGGGTGGATACAAAATACTAAAGTAATTTGGGACCTGGGAGGGAAAAAGTCCTGGTGGTTATTGGAGAGTTTGAAGTGAATGGGTCCAGATGGAAGTAATCTTGGAAAGGCCCTCCACAGGGGGAGAAGCAGAAGCAGAGATCAGGAGCCCTAGGACATTGCTGGTGTAACCATCAGAGGGAGTAGCTTACAGCAGAGTTTAAGAGTTGAAAAAGTTGGAAGAGACAAATGAATCATATAAATTGTACACCCTATAGCTCATGGTCAAGAGCTTTAATTTGGAGTGAGAGGAAACTAGTTAAGAGACATTTAAGACTTCAGACACGGGAATGAGGCAGTGGACAAAGCAGTAAGAACACTGAGTATTGAATCAGAGGATGTGAATTTGAATCCAGTTCCCAGATGACCTGGATAAGTCACCTTTTTGGGAAATGAGAAAACTATAACGCACACACAAACAGAAAACCTAGCTGTGTGACCTTGGGCAAGTTACTTAAGCCCAATTGCCCTCAAAAAAAAAAAAAAAGCAAAGAAATGAGAAAACTAGATGACCTCCAAGGACCCTTTGAACCCTAAATCCTGTGATTCTTTTGGTTTGTTTGTCTGGACTAGTTTGTCTAGATTTTGTTGGTGTAAGGAGCTCCTGGTGTAAGGAGCAGGCTGGCATTTTCTCTACAATTTGTAATTTTGGGCACTGAGGAGTTAGGTGATTTTCTCAGGGTCCCATAGATTGTTGTTGTTGTTTGTCCCTCCTTCTCACAAAGAACCACTACATCATGGAGGTGAGGCCATGACTTGCAAGTGAATTGGCTTTAAGTGAGGCAGGGCTGTGCAGAGGCACCAGCCTCACTTTTTCCTCTGGAGTCATGTGGGCCCAGTGACAGGATATGGATCAGGATGACTGGAGATGATAGCCCCAGGGTCCCACAGATAGAAAATGTCAGAGGAGAGATTTGAGCCTGTATCTTCCTGATTTGGGGACCAGCCCTATCTCACCACATGGCCTTTATGGTCTTTTTAGTGACATAACAATGATATTTGAGAAAGAAGTTTTCAGCTTCTGGTACAGATCCACCATGGAAACAAAGGGACCAGGTCATATGCAGTGGTGAAAGGAAAACTCATTGTTAAGACCAGTTGCAACCAGAGGACAATGATAGCCATGAAAGGACCTAAATTAGGCTTTGCAGAAATGCTGCTATGATTTTCATGCCAAGAGAGGATATTCTTCTTATTTCCCTTTTTGTTCCTTCCTATCAATCAATCCCTTTGTCCTCCTCCCATACCACACATGAGGCCTACTTAGGTCCTTTCATGAGGACCACCATTATCCTGTTGTTGCAGCTGGTATTTTTTAAATAGTGCTTTAAGGTTTGCAAAACACTTTCCACCCATTATCTCATTTATTCTTTTAGCCAACTGCACTTGACCTGTTCTTTTGTTTCCCTTGTGGCCTCCAGCTTGGCAGAGCTGAGTGGCTAATATTCATTCAGCACCTGCAGCTCCAACTGCTTCCATCTTGAGTTATCCATGCCAGCATTTGTAAATGTGTGTGAATGCTGCCTAGCTTGAGAAGTGTGAGGAGTGGGTGAGGTAGCCAGCCGGTTGGGGAAGAAAAGCTAGTGCCAAATAAGTAGAGATTGCTTTAACATTTGCTTTTTATAAATGTGGATGTTCAATGTAACCTATATCAAATTGCTTCCTCTCTTAAGATAGGAGTGAGGGGAGGGTGTGAGGGAGAAAATTTGGAATTCAAAATTTTATTTAAAAATGAATCTTCACCTATAATTGGAAAAATAAATAAATAAATAAAATACTGTTTAAAACAAACAAACAGGGGCAGCTAGGTGGCTCAGTAAATAGAGCATGACTCTGGAGTCAGGAAGACCTGAGTTCAAATCTGGCCTCACACTTGACACTTACTAGTTTGTGTGATCTTGGGCAAGTCACTTAACCCCAGTTGCCTTGCCTTTCTCCCTCCAAGCAAACAAAATATTTGTATTGTCAGAAAATTCTATTGACAGTTTATTTAATAATAAATCTACTTAACTACATTTTAGTGAAGTTACAAAGATTGACAGTGACACAAAGGAACAAATTTCAAATGCAAGGGATGCAACTTTTAGACTCTGATGAAGATATACAAATGCAGTGGTGTGCTGGCAAATGTTTAACAACTGACTCTCTGGGGAGAAATACACTCAGCATACACTTTTAAGTTTAATCTGCATTATTAATATTTTCTCTGTCATTTTCAAAAGTCTAGACAATCAGCAAAGCAAATATCAAATCCTGATTTATAGCTTTGCTGGTTTTCCAAAGTGTAAATTCTTACAGTAAAAATTTAACAATCAGCTCTAGTTTAAGCAGACTCTCAAGCACACCTTTGTAGAACTTGTTTAGATTTCACACAACTACCACTGCCATCATATCCAACCCTAGCTCCTTAGTCCCAAATTCTCTTAAGATCACCAGCACTGGCCCTGGAGTCAGGAGGACCCAAGTTCAAATCCTGTCTCAGATACTTGACACACCCTACTAGCTATGTGACCTTGGGCAAGTCACTTAACACAAGGCAATTGCCTTGCCTTCCCCCCTCCAAAAAAAAAAAAAAAGATCACCCATACCTGTACTCCATCTGTGAACACATGCCTAGCTATATGGTGTTTATTTTGGGAGATTTTACATATACAGGCTGTGAAGCATTAAGAAAGAATGACATTGACCTGCTGAGATGTCCTGAGTAACAAATGAAGAGATTCTGAGAAGGTCAGGGGTGGTGAATCTACTGCAGGACATTTTTCATGCAAAGCAAGTGACACAGGATGGGTCACACGACAAGGATGACAGGCACCACATGGCTTCCCACACCTGGAGACTGGAGTCCACAGCAACATGAACAGTTGACCAGAAGGCTGGAAGCTCAGTTAGCTGAGCCCACAATGATCTGGTGCTCTGGACAGAAATAGAAACGTGGAATATGATGTCAGTTTTGATGTTTGCTAGGTCTGGATTCTCCACCTGTTGAGTAAAGAAGGTTCTGAGTAAACTAGAATAGAAAGAAAACAGTTACATAGCTTAGCATTTCAGACACTTTACTCATTTTAGGGCCCATGAGGGAAAGTGGCAATTTTGAGTAAATATCCCATTGTGGTAGTGCAAATGAATTCTTAACAATTGCCTCCATCTAAATCTTAGCCAGGGAGTTAAGCTTGATTATAAACACAAATTATTAATATCTGAAAGGTTATATTGTTGATGTTCATAAAAGGACACTCTAGGGAAATCAACCTGGACCAAGAATGGAAGTCAAGTGCTAAAGAATTCTTGGGTGTCATTGAATTTAAGAGAAAGATAGATAGATAGATAGATAGATAGATAGATAGATAGATGGATGGATAGATAGGCAGATAGATTTCTTTTTTTTTAGGCAAGCAAGGTTAAGTGACTTGCCTAGAGTTAGTATATGTGCTTGGCCGGATTTGAACTCTTGTCTGCCTGAAGCCGGTGCTCTTTCCAGATGAGCTGTATTTTACTAGAAGATTTACTAATTTACTAACTTTAGTTAGTAAGAGATCAGGATTTTCAAGTTATACATATCTCCTTAGGAAGATAATCAGAATGAGGCCCATGCCATTCTTAGGTAACTTGACTACACCCATCTCGTGCCTAAACACGGTAAACTAGGGAGCAACTGAGGTGAGTTGGTAATCTTCAGGCAATTAGGATTTAAGCCTTTAGGAAAGACCTTTCCTGGGAAGTTAGGAAGGTTACCAAGGCTCATGTGAGATTACTGGTCACTGAACTTGAGGGAAGCCTGTGAGTGACTGTGATCTCGGTAGATTCAGAACAGGCTAGAGAAATGATCTCTCTGTCTGTGTCTGCCTTCTGATTTTCTGGATGTTGTCCAAGAGGCCTTGAAAGTAGAACATGGTGATGCAATTGCAGGAGGGAAGAACCACCATCCCCTTCCTTGTTTTAAAAACCCAGTGTAAGAGCAGACTTTTCCCCCCTTTTAAATAGTATTTTATTTTTTTCCAATTACATGTTAAGATAATTTTTAACATTTACTTTCTTCCTCTCTTCCTTCTTCCATAAGGCAGTACGCAATTTGATATAGATTACATATGTACAAACATGTAAAATATATTTCCATATTAGTCATGCTGTGAAAAAAGAAATAGAACAAAAGGGGAAAAAACTGAAAAAAAACCGACGGAAGTGAACGTGGCCCGCTTCTCTCCGCATTTAGACGCCGTCAGTTTTCTCTCTGGACGTCGATAGTGAAGGCGGAAGGTGAACAGCTTCTCAGGCCACAAGGTTTCAGCCTCCCCCTGCTTCACGGCGGCCACATCAGCGTTAGGCCCTGCCGGGGTTTTCGTCCTCCGCTTTTGCTTGGGACCTTTCCTCCTCCCTCTTTAGCGTTTAGGACGGGCACATCTGAATTTTTCAGATTGTTCGGGCCCTTCCCCCTTTCCCTGGCTGTCAATCAGCATTAAGCTCTTAGTCCCTCCCCCTTATTCACATTGGCGTTTGCCAAATAAGGACATGAACATGCTTTCCTGTCCCAGCCAATAAGGGATAAGGGTGGGCTTCCCAGCCAATGGGAGAAGGGACAGCTGAGGGGAGGGGGCTTGACTGTCTTCTGTAATGCGCCTCGTGCTGCTGGTTCTTACTGCTGGAAGGGACGCCCTCTTCCCACAAGAGCTGAATAAACTTCCTGTTCCTCCCTCAAGATATCTCTCAAGATTTTTCTTGGGTAGGGGATTTTTGGGGTCCCTGGACCCTATACAATAGCATTTTCCATCATATGTATTTTGGAATTGTCTTGGATCATTGTATGGAAGAATTGGTTTTTTTTTTCTTGCTTTTTGGAGGGCAGTTGGGGTTAAGTAACTTGCCCAAGGTCACACGGCTAGGTTTTTGTTTGTGTGTGCATTAAGTGTCTAAGGCCGGATCCGAACTCAGGTCCTGACTCCAGGGCCGGCGCTCTACTCACTGCGCCCCCTAGCTGCCCCCAGAGTAGAGATTTTGATGAAAAAAACTTGCATCATGGTGCTCCAGACAGGATAATGGATTTGGAATCAGTGATTTCTCTTCACTGATTGTTGTCTCTTGTCACCATAAGTCAGTTCTCCCTGGGTCTCAGTTTCCTTGTCTGTAAAATGGGGGGTTGGGCTAAATGATATTTACAAATCTAAATCTAAGTTTCTATTATTTTTAAAATCTGAGCACCCCACAAGTATTGTAAGATGAGTGGTCACAATCATAAAGAAGTAGTCATCTAAATTATTCAGAGCATAAGAGAAGACAAAAGTCAGTCCTTATCTGAATTAAGGGGGAGAAGAAGAAGGAAGGGTGGGGAGGGGGAGAGACAGAGACAGAGAGACCAACTTAGAGAAAGAGAGAGAGAACAACAGGGAGAGACTAACAAGAGAGAAAGAAAGAGATGGAGACAGACAGAGATAAAACAACACAGAAACACAGAGACAGAGGCAGAGAGACAGACTGGCAGAGAGATAAACTAAGAAAGACAGAGACAAAGAGAGACAGGGAGAGAGAGGGGTTGTGAGTGGGGGGGGGTAGGTACTTAAATAGCAGAAAAAAACCGAGAAACATAAAAACTGAGATCTAGAGAAGATGGGGTACCAGCTGTTCTGACACCCAATCCAGTTCTCTTTCCATTATAATACAAGCTACACTTAAGCAAGGCTGTATAATGGTTATCCCAATATCTCCCGCTCTCCCTTCCCAACTTTCCCAAGGGCACCAAGTGGCCTAGCGGTATGTTCACTGTAGATTGTGAATGACTATGATTTTTTGTTGTTGTTAGTCTGAATCTTCATGACTCCATTTGGGATATTCTTAGCAAAGATACTGGAGTGGTTTGCCATTTCCTTCTCCAGCTCCATTTTACAGATGAGAAAACTGAAGCAAACAAGGATAAGTAAGTAACTTGCCCAGGGTCACACTGCTAGTAAGTATAGGAAGTCAAATTTTTACTTATGAAGATGAATCTTCCTGACTCCAGGCCCAGCACTCTATCCACTGTGCCACTTAGCTGCCCTATTTGTATAATATATCAGCTGCTGAGGGCCAGATACCCTATCTAGTGCTTTCAGAGAACACCTATTTCTGATTCCATAGCTCTTAATTGATCAGATACATGTAGTTCTTGAATTTAAGTATGGCAGTCCACTTTAAATTTCAATCAACATTCCTCCAAGTGTTTGTGATTATTCTTTAGGATCATCTGGATTTTGTCAAACCTCAGAAGTACTTATGAGAAATTAAAAAAAACAAAAAATAAAATATACAGCTTCTTCAGACCTTCAGACTTTTATTTATACTTCAAGTTCAAAGTCAGCATATAAAGCACTTTTTATTAAAAAGTAATTCATTTCCTTTGATATAGAAGTTAAAAAGGTTTAATCAGCTTGTGTTGGCTCTAAGCACTGTAGAATTTTAAAAGGTAGAACAGGCCTTAGCCATCATCTCTCCCAGCTGCCTCATTTCACAGATGAGGAAACCAAGGCCTAGAAATGTCAAATATCTTTCCCAAGATCACACAGCTGGACAGAGCTACGATTTGCTTCAATTTTGCCAGGGACTTCCTACTATCCATTAATGCAAGCACAGTTCTTAACTGTTACTTCCACTTCAAAATCTTCAATGGCTCTCCTAGATTATAAAGGAAACCAACCATAAAATAGTACAGTTATCACTCATTATATGTAAATGAAGAAAATGAAAGCCAGAGAGGATGTGATTTGTTTAAGGTCACATGGGTAAAAACAGATTTAGGATTAGAGTACAGGTCCTTGAAATCCCAAACTCTTGACACGCTGCCTTTCTGACATATGCTACCCCATTCACATGCTGAAGTTGAAAATGAAAATTTGACAACGATATTATATCTTTTCGACTTTGCTCAAGCTCACACACTAATCTTAAAAGTTTGTACATTTTAGAAAGAAAATGCAAGACCACGAATTATATAGAAAAGGCTATAGAAAATAAAATTGTGTATGTGTGTGGGGTTGGGGAGAGTATAGGGTGGGGAGGAATAGACAGCTTTAAGCTATAACTCACTTTATAGAGTAAGTCACAAGTTATTTTAATGTTAAATTGTAGGTCAGATACCATTATTTGCTGTTGTGAAGTAGCTTTTCAGTCAGATCCAACTCTTTGACCCATTTGGGGTTTTCTTGGCAGAGATATTGGAATGGTTTGCCATTTCCTTCTCCAATGCATTTTATAGGTGAGGAACTGAGTTAAGTGACTTGCCCAGGGTCATGCAACTAATAAATGTCTGAGGACAGACACTCCATAAGATGTCTTCTTGATTCTAGGCCCAGCATTCTGTGCACTATGGCACCACCTCACTGCGCTAGCTACCATTATATTTATTAATATTTTCAAGACAAAAGTGTCTGTAATAAAATGGTAATCTTAACTAATGGATGATTTATTTTAAGCAGTATTCAGCGTAATAGAATTTTGCATAACAAAAGAATTAGGGTTGTCCCTTATGATAACAGGATTTGACTTGTATTTTATTAATAATGCCCTTACTCTGCTTTATTCCCAGATTAAAAAAGGAGCTTGGGTAGAAAGAAAGATAATGGGAAGTGAGAAGAATAATTAATGTTCTCATTGTTCATTGCCACGTGGTTGTTCTAATAATCTTAAAATTATTTTTCATTAATGTTATGTCTGGGATTGTTCATTTTTTATGAACAAAAGAAGTTGGCCATTGCTGACTCGATTCATCTCTTCATTTTGAATAAAATCGCCAGCAGGATCTCAGAATGGGAAGGGACCTCCAAGGGCGTTCAGTGCCTCTGAATGAGAAGCTCTTCTCAATTATAACCAGAAAGGGGTCATCTAGCCTTTGCTTAGGTTTTAGAGAAAACCTGCTGCCTCCAGTGGCAGCTTATTCCAGTTTCAAATAACTCTGAATGTTAGGAAATAGTTTCTTACAGGAAACTGAAATAGCTTCTTTGCTGCTTCAAACCATTTGGCCCTTAGGAGACAAACAGAATAAATCTAATCCCTCTGACAAATGACTATGTTTCAGATAATTATGAGGACGGTAATGATTAGCATTTATTTTTGTTTCAGTGGTATCTGACCCTCTGTGACCCCATTTGGTGTTTTCTTGACAAAGATATCGGATTAGTTTGTCATTTCCTTCTCCATCTCATTTTATAGAGGAGGGAACTAAGGAATAAGTGACTTGTCCAGGATCACACCAGTTTCTATTTCAGGTCTTCCTGACTCCAGGGCTGGCAGCCTTTCCACTGGGCCACCTACCTGTCCCTACTTTATATAACACTTTAAAATTGGCAAAGTAATTTCTGTTTGTTATTTCACTTGTTTCTTAGGACAACCCTGTGAAGTAGGTGCCCGATTTTATAGCTGAGGAAACTGAGGCAAACAGAAGTTAAGTGACTTGTCCACAGTCACACAACTAGTTAAATCTCTGAGGCAGGATTTGAACGAAATTCTTTCTGACTCAAGTCTGGTGTTTGACCCACTTTGCCAGCTAGCTGCTTCAAATATTTGAAGAGAGCACCTTTTAAGCCTTATTCTCTTGAAGTGAAGTATTCCAGGTTACCTCTGCTGATTCCCATATGGAATAGTCTCAGGACTCTTCACTATCATTGTCACCTTCCTCTGCTTATATTAAGAACAGTACTCCAGATGTGGTCTATGTAGAAGGGAATACAATGGGACTCACCTTCCTCATCCTAGATGCTTTGCCTTAATTTAGTATTTAATTTAGTATTCGATTCCAATACCATATTTGAATAAAATTACATATTTCTAATTGCCATTCATTAAAACTCCTACATATTTTCAAGTGAACTGCAATTTAGCCATATTACATCCTATCTTGTGCATGTGAAGTTAATTTTGTGAACCAGAATGTAAGACTTCATATTTTTAGCTATCACATTTTACCTTGGGGGGTGGCTAGGTGGTTCAGTGAGTAGAGCGTCGGCCCTGGAGTCAGAAGGACCTGAGTTCTGATCTGACCTCAGACACTTAACACACACACAAATAAAAAAAAAAAACCTAGCCATGTGACCTTGGGCAAGTTACTTAACCCCAACTGCCCTCCAAAAAGCAAAAACAAAACAAAACAAAAAAAATTTTACCTTGGTAGCTTTGATTCTACATTTTAGCCTGTTGATGTATTATGGGTTCTGTCTATAACATCTAGTATGTTTATTATCCCTTTCAGCTTTGTGTAAGTAGGTAACAAGTTCCTCTTTAGATGACTCTCATTCTTTTGCCTTACTGAAATTACTTTTTTTGTGTGTGTCTTCAGAATTCTTGAGAGCTTTCCATCCCTCCTGGAGTGACTTCCCCTGGAGAATTTGAGTCCATGGATTCCTACCTACTCATCATTTCTCTTTACCCCTGAAATCTCCTTTCTTAACATTTTGCCCTATGATTTTCTCTCTTTTCCTCCTCTCCCCATTCTAAGATAAAGTGGCCATTTCCCCATGATGTTCACCTCATTTCTGTCTCAACAGCAAATTCCTTCTTCTTGGTGAGAATCAGATTCAAAATGGGATTTAGTCTACCTTTTGGATAATAACCTTATCCATAGAATAAGTCAGAAAATTACTACACAGGAAATTCTACTCAGGAAATTACTACTCCTATTCTGCTTTGAGAAGATAGCAATTCCATCCGGGGTCTGGTTAATAGAAGCCTCCCATCACACTGCATCATCCTGCCACATCAGGCTTGTAATCTCTCCATTTCCCACGCTGTTCATCTCCTAGGTCTTTTGTCCAACACTATAATAGTGTATCCTCATGGCAATATTGTTTCCATTTCTTCCTCCATTGTTCTTTATTTTTGGAGGGGAGGAGGCAAGGCAGTTGGGGTTAAGTGGCTTGCCCAAGGTCACACAGCTAGCAAGCATGTCAGGTGTCTGAGGCTGGATTCAAGCTCTAGTCCTCCTGACTCCAGGGCAGGTGCTCTATTCACTGTGCCACCTAGCTGCCCCTCCATTGTTCTTTATCCAAATACTTTCCACCCTATTTTCCATCTTCCTCTCTCCAATCTCTCTTAGGCCCTAATTCCCTGAGTTTCCTCATATGACTTACTGATATGTTATACTAAATATTCTATTACTCACTGCCCCACCTAAGCTGTATTCATCTGTACAGTTTCTTTTGATTGACGTCTTTCTGTATCTATCCAGACTCATATTCCACTCATGAGTCCAATTTGCCTTCTCATTTTATTTTACTTGTTACCCATTCTTTGTGGCTTTATGTGTAGATATCTGAAGCCATGAATTAATACTGTTAGTTCCTTCCTTGGCTTTTTTCTCCTGCATTTCAGAGTACTTGCACCCACAGAGGAGTACTAGCTAGCATTTATATTGTGCTTTGATGTTGGTGAAGTGCTTTTACCCTGAGAGAAATGAAGTGACTTGGCCAAGATCCAGCAAGTGTGTAAGACAGGTTTTGAGCCTAGGTCTTCCTGAGCTCAGAGGCTAGAGGCAGCTAGGTGGTGCAGTGAACTGAAGTTAGGAAGACCCCAGTTCACATTCTTCCTCAGAGAGTTTGCTGGTGGTGTGACCCTTTGAAAGACACTTAACGTCTGCCCGCCCCAGTTTCCTTAATTGTAAAATGGGGATGATAATGATAGCCTCTAACTTCAAATAGAGATATTTGTAAAGTGCTTCATGGGTTGCTAAGTGGTGCAGGGGATAGCGCTCTGGGCCTGGACTCAGGGAGACTTCTCTTCATAAGCTCAGGTCTCAGCTTAGACACTTACTGGCTGTGTGACCCTGGACAAGTCACTTAACCCTGTTTGCCTCAATTTCCTCATCTGTAAAATGAGCTGGAAAAGGAAATTGTTGTTCATGATTCCAAGTCCAGCACTGTATCCACTGCACCACCTAGCTGCCCCATAACCGGTGTGATAACATATAGACACACATGATCATCACCAAGGACTATGGATCATAGATTTAGAACTGGGAGGACCTTAGAGTCATTGGGTTGGACCCCCTCATTTTACAGATGAGAATACTGAGGTCTAAAGAGGCTGAGTGGTTTGCCCAGGTTCACACAGATCATAAGTGCCAGATCACAGATATTCGAATCCAGGGCCTTGGACTCTATCTGGCATCCTTTCCACTGCATCACAGATGGGATTATTGTTGTTGTTCAGTCACTTTCTGTCGTGTCTGACTCTTTCTGACCCTCTTGGGGGATTTCTTGGCAAAGACATTAGAGTGGTTCACTGTTTTTTTCTCCAGCCCATTTAACAGATGATGAAACTGAGGCAAAGTTAAGTGCCTTATCCAGCTAGTGTCTGAGACCAGATTCGAAATTAGGAAGATGAGTCCTCCTTAACTCCAGGACTGGCGCTCTATCCACTGCACTATCTAGCTGCCCATTATTTTAGGGCCTTTTAAATATTTGTGGCTGATTTTTCTGGGTTCCCAAATTGGTTTGGACCTTATTTCATTAGAAAAATAATTAAGAATCCTTTCTCTGACTTAAAGTACAAGAGAATTAAAACCCAAAATGATGACAATGATATGATCATTCTAAGACCATGGCATCATACATCTCTTTTAGGGAGGTACCTTCTAGGATGTAGTGGACCTCGCATGGTATCATGGGAATGTTTCTTCACTTCACTCCTTTACTTCTACTTCTCCAGAATTATTTTTTATCAATAGTACTTACAATATTTGAAAAGAACCTGCCTCTCATATCAGAGTTCACTTTTCCCCCACCCTTCTCTTTCCATGTTTGAAAGTGTGTTAATTCTATCACAGGTTTCACAGCCATTTGTTTTCTGTCACCAAGCAGTGGTGTGTGTGTGTGTGTGTGTGTGTGTGTGTGTGTGTGTGCGCGCGCACGCGCGTGCACATATGTGTGCTGACATTTTCTTTTCTTTGTTTTGGAAGTTTTCTGATTTTGTACTTTTTGTCCCATCCTGTGACCTGAAGCCAACATGCTCATTGCATTTTTTTTTCTTCACGGATTAATATCAGACCAACATCATACTGTTGGTGTTATAGACTATTGGAAAAGATTTGTAACTGCCTCCTACCAACGTTCAATAACTAGACTAAGAACCATTCTCTTGCCCACTGTTTAGTGTGAGTTTTCTGGAGTATAGTATGGGGTGTTGCCATGTGAATAGCATCTCGAATTCCCATAGCACTCTACAATTCAGAAGAGATTGCTCTTAGTGACTTTGAGGAAAATGGGAGGTGCGTTTCCGCTTTTACTTGACGTAGGTTCATAGGTCATGTGACTCCCCTGCGGTTACACTTTAGAGCTAAGACATGATAAAACCAGTGGTCCTGATTTTAAGCTAAGTGCCTTTATCGCTTTGGTCAGTAAGTGGGGGAAAAGAATCACACTAGGATCTTACTTGTTACAGACAAGCTGTATCCTGGGGAGGACTTCCTTACATCTCTTGCTTCCCAGATCTATAATTGGAACACAGGCATGTTCACCACTAGATGAAAACAAAATGTTGGCTTCTTGAAAAACGATTTTTGTAAATATTTGTTATTAGTATGTAAGCAACTGAAAACAGATGATGAGATACAAAGGCTTACCCCTTTCAGATTTTTAAAAATAAGAAATGCTTATACCTATTTACCCTTTAGGAGTGTGAAAAAGTCCCTTGTTAATTTGATGAAATGATAAGGGACTGATCATTGTCCGGCTGAACACTGGCCTTATTCTCTGACAGAGGAGAAAAGAGTCAGCGATGGAAGAATTCAGCTCCTGAAAGGAAATCAGTCTTTGTCTTTCCCCTTGCACCTCTTCCAGAGTGCAGTGAGGTGGGGAGGGATTTCCCTTGTCTCCCCTGCTAGCAGCAGTATCTCTAATGGTATAATTTGCCTAATAGGAGACACTGCCACCAGCAAAGCGTGTACCCACAGAGAGAGCCAAGCTATGGAGCTCAGTTGAGATTCAGTAACAACAAAGTCAGTCACTCAGTCAATAGACATTTATTAAGTGCCTACTGTGTGCCAGGGACTGTGCTGAGCACTGGGGAAACAGACTGGCAGAACAACCTGCCAATCAGAGGCCCTTCACCTGGAGGAGGGTGGGGGAGTATTTAAAAGACAGAAAGAGAAGAGGAAAGAAATTGGTGCCCAGCAGTGTGGGAAGTGTGGTCTGCCCTGGCGGTCTGCATTCTCTACTGGGTTTCTCTCTACTCTTATGGCCTAGATGTGCTCCCTCTCTCCCACTGACATGATCTGTGGGGCAGTGTGCCTCAAGACTGAGGGGGCGGAAGGGAGGAGATGGTTGTAACTATCTTTTATACTATGCTTTGAGCTAATCACATCACCGAGCTATTCAAGGTTATAGTGATTAAAAAGGTTCCAGAGACCTAGTTCTGGATAATTGAATCATTTTATTAATAAGGCTAGTATGTTTATTAATAAAAGGACGACCCTTTGGCTCTCTCTTGGACCAAAGACAATCATGGTGGTTGGCTCAGGGCTCATATGTTCTTTTGGAAGAGGAGTGGCAATCAGCTCTAATTGGTTAACAATTAATGAGAGAAAGAATATTACAGTGAGGGCTGAGACTGACATCATCTAACCCTTGAACAGATAAACTATCTCTGTACCCAGACTACCCTCAGGCTTGAGCAATTTATTCAAAGGATTTATGCCCCATCCAAGCCTGAGCAGAACCTAGGGGCTCCCCCACTTGGGTGGGGTCCGCACAAGAAGGTAAGTCCAGTCTCTTTATCAGCAATGTCCTTCAAGAGATTGGACTTTTTGAAATCAGGATTGTAGAAAAAAAGGGGGAATTCTGGCTTTCGATTATCAGTTCTCCTGAGGTGAAGGAAACAGTGGGAAGTTGCTAACCATGGAGTGAACCCGGGGGCGATTGTCTACTCTGGAGGGAGCCAGTCTATGAATGGGAATGGGGAGGTGGGGTTGGCTCCAGCTTGCTACACTACTCGTCCACACACCACAAGTAGAATAAGATAGGGGAGGAAAGGGTAGAGAGACCAACAAACCATTCTGTAAAGCCTTTCACAAAAGCAGTTTCAACTATTATAGAATGGGCATGATAGATTTAGGAAGGTAATCTGTCCCACTTTTTCTCTGTACCACTGTTTGAGGGACTCCTACTGAGAATTAAAAGGAAACATATGGTACATCTAGTCCCTGGGATATGCAATTAAATTTTACTACAACGCATATGAAGGAAAGTGCTGAATTTCAATTTGACACAAACTTCAGACTTGTATGACTCTTTGAGGTAGTGCCCATGTGGTAGGAGAGGCATGGATGATGTTCTGTACTACTGGCTGCAGTATTCTGGAGTACCCTGTTGGAGAACATTTGCTATACTAAATATTCCTCCTCCATTTTTCCCTCACAGATGGTTCCCCACATACCTCTTTAAGAAGACCCTTGATTATCTTCTGTCCAGGAAGCTGTAGAGGGGATTCTTGCCTTGAGTGGCAAATTAGAAGAGTTAGTTGATGACTGAGGGCCTTTCTGACTTGACAATTTTTTTAGTTCTATGATTCTTTTTATTCCTGGTCATTTCCCCTAGCATTTTTGTTGGTATAACACATTATTTCGGTCCCCTTCCTTTTTGTAAATTTACCAATTAAATATTTGTTAAAATCTTTCTGGAAAAAAAGTTCTTAGTTCACTATTTAAGCCCATTAACATGTTCTCCCAGTTTGGCCACTTGTGTTTTAAAAATGAAAAGAAAAGGGGTGGCTAGGTGGCACAGTGAATAGAGCACTGGCCCTGGAATCAGGAGGACCTGCGTTCAAATCTGGCCTCAGACACTTAATACAAAACTAGTCTGTGACTTTGAGCAAGTCACTTAACCCCAACTGCCCCTCCAAAAAGAAAAAAAAATTGAAAAGAGAGAGAAAAAAAAAACCCACCTTGGATTCTTGGATATGTTCTTCATTTCATTTGTCTATTTTTAATGTCTTTAAATAAGAGAGTAAGTAAATGACTTTGTAGTATCAGGTCATTTAAAACATTTCACTAAGATAAAATTTTAAAAACAATTCTTTCATATGCCCACTTAAATCTTTCTCTTGTAGATTAAATGTCACATTTCAGTACTTAAAAAAGATTCATGATTTCTTCACTTGGAGACTCTTTCCTCTAACTAGATTGCATCCCATCAGTGCCTTATTAGAAAGTCTTCATGAATTGCTATCATTTCAAATATTACAGTAACATAATCATTCTATTGAAAATGTGTGATGATTGAACAATATTTCCAAGGCTATGTTACTCTTGCAGTGAATTAGGAAATCCAGGTTGGCCCATGGTCAAATCTGAAAACCATGAAGAGAACAGATTAGTTTTACCTCCCCTACTTCCTACAGTGAAGTTTCCTAATTCTGGGGGAGAGGGGGACTAACCTTAGAGGGTCTCTGCCTGAAGTAGGAGATCCTCAGTAAATAAATATGCGTTTGGGGATGTTTTGTCCCAGTAAAGACTTCCGCAGTTACAGAGAGGGAAGGAGAGAATCATGTTTAGCATATGTAATCAACAATTGCATTTTTATCAATCAAAATTAAAAGTATATGAATAGCCTATTATTTTTAAATGACATTTTTGTCTTCATTTCACTAGTGACTTTTAATATTACTTTAAAAAATTCATTTTAGGGGCAGCTAGGTGGCACAGTGAATAGAGCACTGGCCCTGGAGTCAGGAGGACCTCAGTTCAAATTTTACCTCAGACACTTAACACTAGCTGTGTGACCTTGGCCAAGTCACTTAATCCAAATTGCCCTGTCTTCCCCCCCTCCAAAAAAAATTTCATTTTGAACTTAAATACAAAAAACAATTCCATGTATACAGCACAACATAAAAAGAGTATTCAATATGAATTTCCATTTCACAGTTCACCTTTTTAAAAAACTGTAATAAATAATACTCCTCATTTTCAAAATTACCCTGCTTTTTTGTGCTTCCTTTTACATTTTCTGTTTTTCTCTTCTGTGCACTTTTTATTTTTTCTTCCCTCCCCATTCTGCCCTAGAGATACAAATATGTAAAACATACCATCCATACTTCTATTTATCAGTTCTTTTTTGGAGGTGAATAGCATCTTCTTCATGGGTCCTTTGTAGTTGATTTGAGTGTTTATGACAGTCAAAATGAATTAGTCCCTTTAAGTTGTTCTTATGACAATGTTTCTGTTACTGGGTATAACATTCTCTTGGTTCTGCTCATTTCACTTTTCATCTTTTCATGTAAGTCCATGTTTTTCTAACATCAGCCAGCTCGTTATTTCTTACACCACAGTAGTATTCCATCACAGTCATATAACACAACTTGCTTAGCAATTCCCCAATTGAAGGACAGCCCCTCAATTTCCAGTTCTTGGCCACCACAGAGTGTTGTAGTGCCAATGCAATATTTACAGTACCCACGATCACGATACCACCCATGACTATAAATATTCCCACATGGTGCTTGATTGCAAAACATAACAACTCTCCATATAGAGGACAGAAGCAAAACATTTATTCAGACACCAAAAAAGCAAATCCCAACACCAGGAAACTGAATCCATTCTAGCAAGATAGGAGTTAATGCACCACAAAGTAAGTAGCGGAAAGCCACACCATCCTTTAGCATTCCCACAAACCAGTATGAGATCAGTATTTACCCACAAATCTAACTCCTTGGCTGAGTGACCTCTCTCCCCTACCTTCTCTTTGACTCTGACTCCCAGCTTCCTGTGGGCTCTGCTCCACCTCCCACCACCAGCTCCATGTGATTCCATTCAGCCTAGTGGGGGCAGAGTTTATTTTCCAAGCAGGGAAGGTCTTCAGATTCTCCTGGGTTTGTTAAGGGGCAGGGAAAATCTTCAAATTACCATTACCGTTACAAGCAGCTATAAATATTTTGAAACATCTGAGTTCCTTTCCTTTTTTCCCTAATTACCTTGGGAAACAAACCTGATGCTGGCATACACAGCACACACAAAGGGTATACATAGTTTTATGACACTTTGGGCATAATTCCAGATGACTTTCCAGAATAGTTGGATTAAGTTCAGTTTCTCCAACAAGGAATTAGTGTCCCAATTTTTCTACATCCCTGCCAACATTTGTTGTTTTCCCCATTTATCCTTTTAGCCAGTCTGATAGGTGTAAAATGAATATCTCAGAAGTTATTTTACTTTGCATTTCTCTAATCAGTAGTGATCTAGAGTGATATATGACTATAGATATAGTTTTGATTTTCTTCATCACAAAACTACCTTTCATATCCTATAACTATTTATCAATTGGGGAATCACTCATAGTCTTGTAGATTTGACAAAATTCTTTATAAATTTGAGAAATATTAATTTTTAGGTGTTTACCTTAAAATTGTTTTCAGAGTTTTAATATCTGTTTAATGGAGAAGTTTGTATGACTAAAATTTATGTCACTTGTCCTCCATCTGTCACAATTTCCTCAATCGTAAAACAGATCATAACAATAGTAACTATCTCACAGGGTTGTTGATCATATCTGTAAAATACTTAATATAATGTCTGGCACACAGTAAGTACTATATAAACGCTCCCATTCATCATCACCATTGCACCTCTAATGATCAACAGTTTTTATTTTAATGTCAAGTAAGATCAATGATATACACTTTGTCACATTCTGTCAAACCTGAAAGATGAATTCTAAGGAGTCCCCAACATCTCTTCCTTTCCACTAGTATAGACCCTCATTGCCTTTTTCTTGGACTTTTGCATTACCCTCTTAATTTGTGTCCTGGTCTCCAGGTTGTCCCTGCTCCAGTCACCTTCCACATGGCCCATTTTAGATATTTTGTTATTATTGTGCATATAAATGCCATTTTAAGCTACTAATGTCTCATCCCTATATGTGTGGGAGAGCTGGGCTTCTCTATGACCCATCACACTCTCATCTTAACTGGAGATGTGATAATTGTGATACTCATGCCCTCTGGAAACGTGTTTCTTTGTTCCCTATTTGGCAGAATTGGTCTTAGAGTGAAAAACAAGTCTTGTTTTAAAACTTCAAGTGATGTTTATTTGTAGCCCACAAATTCTACCGTGCAACTCGACTATGATGGGTAAACAGAATTTTCATGTGAAAACTCTTGAGAAAAACAGGGCTGAAAACGCTGGACTTAAAAAAAAATATTAGGAAAGCTACAGTGAGACAAATTGACCCCACATTCTAAACTTCAACACAAGATTCCATTATGACTGTGTCTTGGAGCTGCTTGTGGTTTTAAAACAGATGTAGTTTAGAATGGTCTTTCAAACCTGCTTAGGCTGATGGATACTTTTTGTGTCCCTGCAGATGAATTTTGTAAACTTAGAACAAAATGAACAAAGTGGATTTGTCCAACTTAAGTACAGTTGTACAAAGCAGACCTCTGATGTTTTAAACTTTAAGGTCAAAGATTTAAAGGGGAAGAAAGATATTTTACCACCCTCCCTGAGGTCAGTTGAAAATGAGAAATCCAAGCAGGAAGGGAATATCTTCAAAGGAATCTCTGATTTCATGAATTTGAAAGGTCTCTACAGCAGTGCAGATTGTAACCCATTCTTCCTTGCCTATTCTGTGAGAGTCTAGTCCATGTCTTTCCATCAGTTTGTCACTGGGGGTCCATCCATGTATCAAGGCTTTGCTCACTTTCTCTTGATATTATGAGCATACCAATGGAGCACATGGGTGGTCCACCCGGCCTTTCCCTTGTCCTGTTGACAAATCACTTTGCTTTTTCAACCATACCATGTGCTGATAGCATCCACAGAATCACAGGCCATTTAGTCCAACCCCTACTTGAAAGAAATCACTATAATAACATTTATCAGTGGTCATCTCCCTGCAGGAAGGGGAGTCCACCACCCCTCAAATCAGTCCATTCCACTTATTTTGTTGTTGTTGAGTCATTTCCATTAGGGTTTTCTTGGCAAAGATATCAAAATGGCTTGTCATTTCATTCTCTATCTCATTTTAAAGTTTTAAAAATTAATTCATTTTTAGCTTTCAAAGTTTACTTTTATAAGATTTTGAGTTCTAAAATTTTCCCCTTCCCTTATCTCGCCTCTCCCCAAGACGACATGCAATCTGATAGAGGCTCTACATGTATAGTTATATTATATACATATTCACATTAGTCACATTGTGAAAGAAGAATCAGAACAAAAGGGAAAAACCACAAGAAAGAAAAAAGCAAAAACAAAACAAAGAGAGAAAATAGTGTGCTTTGATCTGCATTCAGACTCCATGGTTCTTTCTCTTGATGTGGATGGCATTTTCCATCATGAGTCTGTTGGAATTGTTTTAGATCATTGCATTGCTAAGAAGCGCTAAGTCTATCAGAGTTGGTCATCACACAATGCTACTGTTAGTTACTGTGTACAATGTTCTCCAACTTCTGTTCACTTCACTCAGCATCAGTTCATGTGTGTCTTTCCAGGTTTTTCTATAATCTGCTTGTCTCTACCTCATTTTACAGATGAGGAAACTGAGGCAAACAGGGCTAAATGACTTGCCTAGGGTAATGCAGTAGTAAGTGTCTGAGGACAGATTTGAACTCACGAAGTTATGTTTTCCTGTCTGTAGCCTCAGCACTCCAAGCCCAGTGCTCTCTATACTCCATTCCACTTGTGAATGGTACTAACTGTAAGATGATTTCCTGACATTAAACCTATATTACACTCTATTTAACTACCAACCATGCCCGATGGGACCAAAGAGAACAAAGATAATATTTTCTTCACACAAAATTTCATCAGATTCTTGAAGATAGCTATCCTGTCCCTGCTCCCGACCCTCTGCCCAGACTTCTTTTCTCCAGTTCCTTTAAATGATCCTTATATGACATGGGCTCAAGTACCTTTACTCTCCTGGTTGACCTCCTCTGGACAGCCTTCAGTTTCTCAATGTTCTTTTTAAACTGTAGTGCCTGAAACTGTGCAAAATACTCTATAAGAGCTCTAATGAAGTCATAGTACAGTGTGGTTATCACCACCCTATTCCTAGAAGCTATTTCTCTTAATGCAGGCCAAAATCACATTAAGTTCTTTTTGGCTTGGCAAGGCATCTAGGTGCACAGCAGATAGAGAGCTGGACCTGGAGTCAGGAAGACCCGACTTTAAATCTGGCCTCAGACGCTTGTGAACTGTGTGACCCTGGGTAGGTCATTTAATCTGTTTGTCTCAGTTTCCTCAACTGTAAAAAAAAAATGAGAATAGTAATAGCATGTTCTTTCCAGAGTTGTCATAAGAATATGAACATGAAATACATCTGTGCAGTGCTTAGTGCATGATAGATGCTACATAAATATCACCTGTTATTATTAATCGGCTTGTAGTCTAAAAAAGACTCCAAATCAATTTTCAGAACAACTATTGCTGTACCGTATCTCCTCAATCATGAATTTATGTAATTGGGGGTTTTTGTATTCGCATCCCTATGAATTTCATTTCCTTATATTCAGTCCAGTCCTCCACACTGTTGATTTTTTTTTGTATTAACTCTATCATATACTGTTACCCATCCCTCTTATCTTTACGCCATCTGCAAATTTGATGAACGTGCCATGCCAAGTCATTGATAAAAGTGTTAAACATAGCCTATACAGGGCTAAACACAGATCCTTGGGGGACTCCCCTGGATATGGAAACATTAACAGATACCCTCTGAGTCCAGGTACCTGACCTATTCTGAATGCATATGATTCTACTGTCTAATTCACATCTCTCCATCTTCTCCAGAGAAGCGTATGAGAGAAAAGCTTTCCTATAATCTATGTAAGCCATATTCTTACCATCCCCTTCACCTACTAGTTTAGTGATTCTTTTTAAAAAGGGGGGAATGTTTAGTCTGTCATGACCTGTTCTTGATAAATCCAGGCTGGCTCTTTGTAATTACTGCCACTTCCCTTTCCAGATGTTTAGCAAACATCTCTTCAATCATCTGCTCTAGAATTCTCCCACGAGTCCAAGATAAGCTCACTGGCCTATGGTTTCACTTCACATGTTTGAAAACCGAGACAGCGTTTGCCCTTCTCTCATCATATGTTTCCTATCGCTTTCCACAATCTTTCAAATATCACTGACAATGGTTCAGCGATACTTATCTGATGGTTCTTCCGGGACCCTAAGATGTGATTCTTCTGGGGTAGGTGCCTTGAATCCTTCAAGACATTCATCTTACTTATTTTTAGTTTTGTTTTTTTTTTTTATCTTTTTCCTTTTTGCTTATTTTAGTTTTCAACTCATTCTTTGTTTTTGTGTTTCCAATACAAGGGTTATTTTCTTTGCTAGAGAAAATAAAAGCAATTAAAGAATGAGTACCTTAGCTTTCTCTCCATTGTCAATTATCCCACCTTAAAACAAATGTCCTATCATTTCTCTGTTGCTCCCTTTTCTCTCACTATAGCAAAAAACCAAAACCACAACACAACACAACACAACACAAAAAACCCCACCCAAACCCCCAGCCCCGAAAAAACCAAACCCCCATTTTTGTTGTCCTCAGCTTTCTTCTGCAGTCTCATCTCTTCCTGAGTGTTAGCACTCCCAACACTGTTTTCATAGGACCATGCCATGCTTTTATCTTCATACTCTGCTGTGGAGCCTGGCTTCCCAAGATTTCATAATCACTAGCAATACTTTTTAGTGTTTTTCTGGCAGCATCATTTCTGTCCTTGTGAGTCACCAGAAGTGGGAGTTGCCATCTCTTTCTTTCTTTTTTTTTTTTTTAACAAATGCTTTATTAACTTCTGTTTTACATCATTCATTTCCGCCAGATTTTGAGTTACAATCATTTCCCCCCCATTATTCCCCTACCCAACCTCCCAGAATAGCAGTCCCACAAGATATCGCTTCCTCCAATCTGCTCTCTCTCATACCTTCTCCCATACCCCCTTCGACTTTTCCATTAGAGGAAGGTGAATCTTTGTGTCCCAATGCCTGCACATCTTATCTCCCTATTACAAGTGAAAGAGTATTACTAATAATATTTATATATATTTGAAACATTTAATGTTATGACCTCAAATTTCAGATCCATTTCCTTCCTCCCTTGTCACCCATTCCCTCTTGGGAGATAAGTAATTCAGTACATGTTGTACATGTCTGGCTATGCAAAACATTATCATAGTAGATATATTGTACAAGGCTGCTTATAATTCCCTCCCACTCATCCCACCCCCGACCTGGTCCATTCCCTACATGATCCTGTCCCTCTTCTATAGTGGGTACTCCCAACCTCCCCTCACCCCAAGGATGCCCTCCCATCCATCATCCCTCCTCTCATCCCCCTTCCCTCTATCCTGCTGCAGGTTGAGATATCCCATTTAGTATGTATGTCATTTTCTCCCTGAACCAAATTCAATGGGAATGTGGTTTTGTCTTTTTAGCCTTCCTTATTCTCCCCCTCCTTTGCAACCACTTCCCCTTGCTTCTTCTACATGGGATAGTTTACCCTATCCTGTCTCTCCCCATCTCCTCTTGCCACTTTCCTCCCTCACCTCATAATTTCATCCCTTGAGTATTCTTCCTTCCCAACAAATTCAACCTATGCCCTCTATCCATATAACTGTAACCATATACACACACATTCACATATGTATTCATATGACCACACACCCTTCTTCCATTATTTTCATAGTGAGAAAGATATCATCAGTCACAGTTATTGCTTTTCCATATAGGAATGTAAATAGTTCAACTTTGATAAAGTTCCTTTTGATTTCTTTTCCCTGATTACCTTCTCAGGCATCTCTTACTTCTTGCGTCTGGATGTCAAATTTTCTATTCAACTCTGGTTTTTCCTCAAGAATGCTTGAAAGTCCTCTATTCCACTGAATGACCATATTTTCCCCTGAAACAAAATACTCAGTTTTGCTGGGTAGGTGACCCTTGGGTTCATTCCCAGTTCTTTTGCCCTCTGGAATATCATATTCCATGCCCTTCGATCCCTCAGTGTAGAAGCTGCCAGGTCTGGGCTATTCTGATTGTGTTTCCACAATATTGAAATTGTTTCTTCCTGGCTGCTTGTAGTATTTTCTCCTTGATCTGGGGATTCTGGAACCTGGCTATAATATTCCTGGGAGTTTTCTTTTTTGGGATCTTTTTCAGGAGGTGATCGGTGGATTCTTTCAACCTCTATTTTGCCCACTGGATCTAAAACATCAGGGCAGTTTTCCTTGAGAATTTCTTGAAGGGTGATTTCTAGGTTCTTTCCTTGATCATGGCTTTCAGGTAGTCCAATAATTTTTAAATTGTCTCTCCTGGATCTATTCTCAGGTCAGTGGTTTTTCCCATGAGATATTTCACATTGCCTTCTAATCTTTCGTTTGTTTGGATCTGCTTCACAGCATCTTGATTTCTCATAAAGTCATTAGCTTCCATTTGCTCCAGTCTAACTCTGAAGGAATGAATCTCCTCAGTGAACTTTTGAGATTCTTTTTCCATCTGGCAAATTCGACTTTTTTAAGGCATTCTTCTCCTCATTGCCCTTTTGGGCCTCCTTTGCCATTTGAGTTAGTCTATTTTTTAAGGTGTTTTTTTCCTCAGTCAGGCTGTTGACCCTCATTTCATACTTTTCCTGCATCCTTCTCATTTCTCTTTCCAATTTTTCCTCCCCTTCTCTTATTTGATTTTTAAAGTCCTTCTTAAGGTCCTCTATGGCCTGCAACCGGCTCATGTTTTCCCCTGGGGCTTTTGGAGCAGGACTTCTGACCTCACAGTCCTTTTCCTGCTCTATGCCCCCAAAATAGGAGTCTAGGGTTGCATTTTCTGTTTCCTTTGCCTTGGCATGTTGCCACTTAATTGCTTGACTTTTGGGCTTGTTGCCACACTATGGCTTTAAGGCCAGCTAGAGGAATTTTCGTCCCGAACGTGTGGGGGGCAACTTCCGTTTCTGGCAAGCTATAAACCCACCCACAACTTCCACCCTAGATCACAATCCAGATCCAGGAGGTTAAAGCAAGAGCGATTACCCCCCAAGACTGATCGCTGGATCTCCCCACGATTTGTAGGCTGGGAGCCGGAAATGCCTCTGAAAACTACAAAATGGCGTGTCTCCTCAGTGGCTTCTAGCCCCCAGGGAGGGAGCTGACGCATTCCCCAAATACAGGTCCCAAAGTCCATAGGACACTAACCTCTTACTTTGTCCTAGGCAAGTCTATGTTGATAATTCTGGAATCGCCACAGCTCCTGGTGTTCTGGGGTTCCTCCAGCTGGCTGCTGGCCCTGCCGCCCTGGAGCTAAAACTTCGGCTCACGCGGACCTGGGCTTGGCTCGGCTCGGCTCCTGCGCTCTGCACTCTGCGCGCTGCCGGCTCCCAGGCCGTTGCGCTGGTCCTTCCTGCAGGGCTGCTGGGCTGTCCTCAGCGGGAGGTTAGCTTCTCTGTGTCGTTCTGTGGGTGCTGGGGCTCCAGAAGTTGTTCACAGTCCTTTTTTACATAGTTTGTGGGGAATCTGGGGGCAGAGAGGCTTGGAAGAGCTGTTTCTACTCCGCCATCTTGGCTCCGCCCTCTTGCCATCTCTTTCTAAATCATGGGAAGCTTTCTGTTATGTCTTGAATGCATGTTCTCGGAAGGCTGTAAGTTTTGTTTTTGGTTTCTGTTGTTGTTCACTAAAGGCATTAGCTGTAGTTACTGTTCTCTTTTTCCTTTGACCATTCCTTAGTGGATAGCCTCTTATCTCATGACTTCTGTGGCTCCATTATGCTATTCTTTGAAGGATAAGAAGCTTCTTCCTTCTTGAGTATACAGTTGCCTCTTCAAAAACAGTGCCCAATTTGTGTTTAAGTTACGATTGTAGTTATTCTTTTCTTACCTTGTCTTTACTGTATACCTATCTTCTGTCCAACATCCTGACAAGATCCAAGTCTCCCCACCTCCACTTCATCTCCTCCCCTATTTTGCCCATTAAAGCCTTGCTTCTGTTTCCCTTATTGACACTTAATTTTCCTGACATTGTCGATTGTGAAAAGACATTCTTCAAGTTTCTTTACCTTTTTTGCCTCTGTCAACAAAATCAGTGTGTCGTTGGCACACAGGTAACAATCCCTAAGTTGTGGTAGAATTCTAACCATTTCACGTGTCGTGTAAGTCCCTGCACAATTTTTCTTGCTCTCCATGCTGGTTGAGGCTTTCAGCCTTGTTTGTTTTAATTACTTCTGGGTGTTCGGGCCTACATTCAGTTTAAAACTTTTACAGCCAATATCATTTCCAGATAACTTGGCAAACCTGCTCAGGTTTCTTCAGTCAATTAACCAATCACTAGGCATTTTTAAAATGCATACTATGTGCCAGGTACTATGCTAAGTGCTAGAATTACAAAGAAAAAGCAAAATTATTTTCTGTCCTCAAAGAACTTACATCTCCACAATTTCACTCACCTTCCCTTCAAACGTGCACCAACCCCCTGATCTGTTTCACCAATTTGCCCCAACTGCCTCTATCCCATTGTTCCGTTTTCTTTTTCTCACTTGCCTTGTTCTGCTGGCTTTACCTTCTCTGGTCTTGTTTTAGATTCTGTCTTCTAATTCTTCTAGAGTTCTCATGATTTTCCTTAATCCTTTTTTGTCTTTCTGAAATATCCTTGATCCTGCTCCTCTTTCCAACCAGAAACTAAATCATGACCAGTAACTGAGCCTGGCAATTGGACTCTTTGGAATTGTTCTCAATTTCTTCAGAATTTTTCATAACCATATTCAATTTTGACCTACTTCAGCAGTCCAACTCCAGTCTCCCCAAGTTAGCTACATGATTTCTTTCTCCTTATTCAAGTTAGTTCTTTCTTTCTAGCTCCTTTTTTAACCTACCCTCCTACAAAAGGCAGGATTCCTTTTCTCCCGTTCCTCTTTCAAGTTCCTTATTTATTATGTGTTACAACCTTCTTATACCAAACATGCATTTCTGTTTACCTTTGTGTGATGCTCATTTTCACTTGTTTGGAAACTGTTGTGTTCTATGGCACAGAATATTTTTGTAACAAAGATGGATTCTTGTTCCTCAGAGAAGTGTTGAATCATTAAATGAAGTTTGCAATGTTCTCAAGGTAATCATCCCATCTTCTTCCTCCTAGTTAAGTTTGGATTTAGCTCATTTGTTTGTACTGTCTGTCTCAAATATGTATGTAGTGTTGAAAATACTCTGCAGCAGAGGTATGAAAAATGTAGTCTACAACATTCCCAAGTGTGACCCGACCGGGTTCAAATGTAATTGGGAAATGTTTAACAAAATAAATAAAAATACAGTAGAACACAGATAATGTTAATATGTGGTTTTCTCAATCAATGTGTGGTCCATAGGGATTTTTGTGTATATGTATAGGTTTAATGGCATCTGTTTCTAAATGAGTTTGACACCACTGCTGTACAGATTATCCATTCAGCTTGTGCTTCACCAATGTCAGTGGTCCTCTTCAGAAACAGAACAACAATCATCTGGGCACTGGCACATTCTTCATCTACTTTTTTTAAACCTATGTGGATAGTTAGGCCAAATTCTTTTGAACGGTTATAGATCTCTTCCAGGAGCCTCTACAGTGTTCTAAGACTTGATGCAGTCAGCATAATGTCAGTCTGTAAATGCAGACATGTGAAGCATCTCACCATACACAGGGAATCTTTCAACAAGTACTCTACACTGGATCTCCTCAATCACAATGCCGGCACCTTTAGTGAGCACACATCTCCTTGCTTTGTGCCTTGCTTAATTTCCATGATCAGAGTCAATGAACGAGGTTACTTCTGTGATAGAAATCTTAAATGATTGATTGTGATGGATGGATGGGAGATACTTTATTGGATAGGAGTCTTTAAGGTGATATTTGCTCTACTGAATAAAATACTTTTCATATAATCAGCAAACAATAAACACAGTGGCATTTTGCATCCTATATGGACTTCAGGGAGAAAAAAGTCTACTCTTGAATATTGCTTTCAAAAACCTAAGTGTTCCTTCTGAAAGCTCTTATCAAGAATATGCTTAGTGCATAGGGAGCTGGTTTTTGTAATAATTTTATATTGATGGGAAAGTAGGCACATAAGTCAGTTATTAATGTTTTCTCAATCACCTTTATCTGCTTATATATACTTGGTCTAATATGGGTGCTTTTTTCCTTCTTTTTTTCTGTTAAGAGCCTGAACTAGTTTTAAAAAGTTCCTTTGCAAATAAACATCAAGCCACATATTTTAAACTGGTTTTGTATGCCATTCTTTCTCTGTGCTTTAGGAGGTAATATTGCTCATAATCTTTCATCTTCTCTCTCTGGAAATTTTCACAAGCACATTTATATTTATTTTAAGTGGGTTTTGCCTTTGGCTTCCCTCTTTTTCCATTTGTATGTCAAATGTTTCCTAACTAAACCATTTTAAAGATGTTTTTGTCTTTTCTTTATGGCATTTGATTTACATAGATTAATGTTCCGTATAAAATAATTGTAATTGAGGTCAGTGGCCTTTCTACACTCTATTCTCTTTTGAAATATTTAAATCTGTGAGTTTATTGATTCATGAACCCTGCCTGATGATGCATATCCAAACCCACCTACGCCTGTCCTTTTGGTGTCACTCACATTCTCCTACAAGTTTTCCACAGGGGGTATACCCAATATGCTAGGAACCTTCTTTGGCTTTTCCCCACAGTGGAAGGCGATCAGTGGAGCTCTCTACTCATCCATGTGTCATTCCTGTCTCTTGCCACATGACAAACACATCTTCTCCTCCTGACCTACAGTTCCTAATAATATCATTTCCTCTTGCTCTTCTTTAGTGTTCCTTATTGGTTATGTGTTACCTGTTCATACACAAACCACTGACCTCTTCATTGCCCTTTGGTATTCCCAAAGAACTTATCCGTAATTTTTTAGAGACAGCCATGTTCCACAGCTTGCTGCATATAGCAGCACCAGTAAAATGTTAGACTGATTTATTTTCCTTTGAGTTGGGGGTGAACCCTTTTTGGTTTCCTAAACCAGCTCTTAAGTAGAGACTGTCCAAGCTTGTCAGTTGTCTTAGGCCTTAACATCTCATATGATGAAGGGAAAACAATGCTTCTAACTTAGTTTCGGTGGTGTGTTTCAATGCGTACTAGACAGCTGAAGTAGTCTGAAGCACAGCACTTACCTGTTTTCTGAAAGTTAATGGGCTCATTTTTGTGGCATTGATTGTCAGTTTTCTTATGTTTCCAAGGACTGACTGGCTTCACAAATAGAGGAAAGTCTTAAAACTGGACATCCATTTAGAATGCTTGAACAACGTCAGTAATGGGTAGAGCACTACTTTAGTAATCAGCCATATGACAGCTCTCTGCTTCTTAAAGTTCTTCTTTCCCCTCTAAGGTGTCTTACTTGCTGGAAGGAGGCAGCACAGCCCATGAGGATTTCTGTGGACACAGTGGTAAAATGGACCCTGGTGACTTGCAGGTATGGCAGAGGGAAAGGCATTATTGACAGTTTAATGTTGAACTATTAATTCATCTGCAGGTTTAGGTGCTATACCCTTAATTAAAAAAAAAAATTCTTGGTACCACTGAGGAAAACGTTAGATCTAAAACTCTCAACTACTGTGATGTACTGTATCAACTTTACCAACAAAGTTGTTTACCAGATTTGTAAAGTTGATTTTTTTTTTTTGGAGGGCAATTGGCGTTAAGTAACTTGCCCAAGGTCACACGGCTAGGTTTTTGTTTGTGTGTGTTAAGTGTCTGAGGTCGGATCCGAACTCAGGTCCTTCTGACTCCAGGGCCAACTCTCTACTCACTGCGCCACCTAGCAGCCCCCGTAAAGTTGATTTTACTTAAATGATGTTAATGTTTTGATAATTTTTAATACATGAAATTTTAAAGACAATTGCCCTCCTCTCAACCACCACCCCTGGCTCCATGTCCAAAGAGAAGACATCATGGCCAAACTCTAGCATTTTTCCCATTGAGACAATATTTATCCTGAAATATGGACAAGAAACTGAATATGACTTTAGGCTATATCAGTAGAAGCAGAATATACAGATCAAGGGATGTAATACCCCGATATGCTCTTCACTGGTCAGTGTACTCCTGGAATATTGTGTTTGGTTCTGACCACAACATTTTAATAGAGGCACATCAGAGGATGTACAGAAGAGGGTGATCACAGGTTAGAGTCTTAGATTTATATCTGGAAGAAACCTTAGATGCCATCTGGTGCATCCCCTCCCCCTCATTTTACAGTTGATAAAACTGAGATCCAAGCAAATTAAGTGACATACCTAAGGTTACCCAGTTAAAAAAGTAGTAGAGATAATATTTGTATTTGTATATTTGTATTTTGCTCTCCCCTAAGCTGAACTCCAATGTGGACCATAGAATATGAAGAATAGTTGAGGAGGATTAGGGAGGGCATGATTGTTTTCTTCAAATATTTGAAACAGGTGAAAGAAAAATTAAATTTATTTTGCTTGGTCTCAGAAGTGAGAACTCATGTTCAAGTAGAAGGTGGATGAGTATCTGTCAAGGATGTAGATAAAATCCTGGCATTATGGGGGAGGTTAGATTAGATGACCTTCTATAGTCCTTTTCAGTCCAAGAGGCTATGAGTTAATGATTCGGTCACCTTATATCTCTTGATTCTTTGTGATTTTGTCAACATAATAGATGAGAGCTTTTTATCACTATATGGAATGAAATGATTTAATTTTTAAAAATTTTGATTAAAATCATTTTAAAATTCTTTTCGTTGAGTGATCAAGAACTATTCTGGGTGTTTGGGCCATTTGGATGTTGGTTCAATATTTTTCCCTCATTGTTTCCTCTGAAATTTTGTTTATAGTGGATGACTGCTGGTCGTGGGATCCTGCATGCAGAAATGCCTTGCTCTGAGGAAACTGTTCATGGTCTGCAATTCTGGGTCAATTTGAGGAGTTCAGAAAAGATGGTGGAGCCCCACTATCAAGGACTGAAAAGTAAAGAAATCCCTAAGCCCAGCAAGAATGGTGTGACAGTATCTGTTATCTCAGGAGCAGCCCTAGGAGTCAAGGTAAAATGTGCTTTTGGGTGTTATAAATTTTGGACTTTCAAGGCTATTTATGTCTATGCTGTTTATTATCTCTACAGAGTACATGTTGACTTAGAAAATCACAAATTAACATTATCTGTGCCATACTGTATTTTTATTTATTTTGTTAAACATTTCTTAATTACATTTTAATTAGGATCAGCCACTCCTGGGATTTTGATGCCTTTATTCTAATTGCTATCATTATATCTCCTCTTAGAATGCAAGTGACTTTACAAACCCAGGCTAATTGGAGTCCTCCAATATGCAGAATTGTTTTTACACCAATCTACCTTTATGTAACAGAGACCACATATTCATAGCAAGGATCTAATATTTTTTTTAAAAAGGCTTCCAGAGAATGACACAGAAACAGTATAGATTTAATTCATTTCCTAGATGTGTGTTCTTACATAATGAAAATTTAATTTTAATAATGATGACTATCAAAGGAAGATTAAGTTATACTCAACTTTGTAAAGAAGGAAGATGAACCCATATATTTGGGGAAGATTTTTCACAGAGAGTCAGAAAATCCAATTAACCTGAGCACTCTGTGGTCAATCATTCAGATAGATGGATAGATAAACAGATAAGTGGAGCATATATTAGAAGCTCAAGATGTACCAGAGCTAAGACCTGAGGATAAAAACAGAAGTGAGCAAGACAGATTCTGCCCTTAAGGAGGTTACATTCTAAAAGGGGAGAAAAGGAAGAGACTACCCAGGCAGCTTTATTCCAGGGAATATGTTGGAATTGAGCCATGGCAAGATAAGGTTGATGCTGGGTCCCTCAGGGTTTGAATCCAAGTTTCTGGTAATGTAGAAATGTCCAAGAGTAGGCAATTTGGGCTAATTTTTTTTCTGTAGCGTTTTTTCTTTTTTAGCTTTTCACTTTTAAAATTTTTTTGCCTTCTGAAGGGCAGTTGGGGTTATGTGACTTGCCCAAGGTCACATGGCTAGTTTTTGTGTTAAGTGTATGAGGCCAGATTTGAACTCAGGTCCTCCTGACTCCAGGGCTGGTGCTCTAATCACTGTGCCACCTAGCCGCCCTTCCCATTTACTTTAGTTGAAGTTTGTGTGTGTGTGTGTGTGTGTGTGTGTGTGTGTGTGTGTGTGTGCATGCATGTGCATTTGAGCTCCATATATACCTTGACTTGTTCCATTTGTAATCAGACTTACAGGTGACATTCTGAAGAATTCTAAGACCAGATGCACAACAGCTGTATGATCTTGCAAACAAAGCCAAGGTTTATGAGCCATAAATATGTTTTAACTCTGTACAGACCACTCAGTTCCTTAAGAATGGATTTTCAGGTAGCTCAGTAGATGGAGTAATGGGCCTGGGGTCGAGAAGGCCTGAGTTCAGTTCTGGTCTCAGACACAAGTGGTCACCCTGGGCACGTTACTCTGTAAAATGGGGATAATAATGGTACCTAATACCCAATGATCAAAGAGAACAATTCTTACAGTAACAATATTTTAAGTATAATCAACTTGGAAAGAGTTCACAACTCTGAACAATACAGTGTCCAACCACAATTCCAAAAGACTCATAATAAAACATGCTGTCCATCTATAGAAAGAGAGCTGATGGCCTAAGTGCAGATTAAAGCATATTTTCTTTTCTTTAATTCTTTTTCTTTTTTTGTATATGGCTAAGTCAGGACTTCATTTTGGTTGACTTTGCATATTTGTCACAGGCTGTTTTTCTTGCTTTCTCAATGGGAGAGAGAGAATTTGGAAATGAAAAAAAAATAGAATTTTAAAAATGGATGGCAACAAGACCAATAATTCCACTTCTACTGAAGAAATAAAGATGGGAAGACCACAGAAGATGGCAGTGAGGCCTATGGTGGATGTCACCAGGATGGAACACATAACCAGTGAGGAACTCGGAAGAATAACAGGAGTTAAGGATATCACCGAGGACTTGCCTGGCAGAAAGACAAGATGAGCCAATCCCATGGCTAGAGTAAGGGATGTCAGATGGATTTCTTGGGAGAACATGAGAAAGGCCTCCAGCATATCGAGATGACGTCATGCAGTAAGTTTTGAGGAGGACATGGATGGGAGTCACACAGACTAGGAAGATAGAGGTTGATTGTGAACTGTACCCCTGGAAGGAACCCCTGAGTTGATGAGCTCCTATGCATTTGAGTTTACTGGGGAAGTGATAATTCTGATGTCTAGAAATCTCTCCTAAGACTTTTTTCAACTTTCGGTGACTAATCAACTATTTTAAAGTTAAATATTTGCTGCACCCTAGCCAGGGTGACTCAGTGGTTAGAGCACTGGGGTGGTAACTAGGAACACTCATCTTCCTGAGTTCAAATCTAGCCTCAGACTCTCACCAGTTGGTGTGTGTGACCCTGAGCAAGTCATTTAACTGTGTTTGCCTCAGTTTCCTCATCTGTAAAATGAGACAGAGCAGTAAATGTCAAACCACTTCACTATCTTTGTAAAGAAAACCCCAAATGGGGCCATGAATAGTCAGACACAAACGAAATGTCTGAACAGCAACAAAGTCAGAAAAAGCCATAGCACCTGTGAAATTCAGAGAGGTCATCCCAAGACTGAATAACACATTCATTCATCAACATACTTGTATATTGCTGTAACTTTTCTTTTCCTTCCTTCCTTCCTTCCTTCCTTCCTTCCTTCCTTCCTTCCTTCCTTCCTTCCTTCCTTCCTTCTTTTTTTCTTTCTTTCTTTCTTGGTGATTGGGTTTAAGTGACTCGTCCAGGGTCACATAGATAGTAAGTGACTGAGACCAAATTTAAGCTCAAGTTTTCCTGACTGCAAGGACAGTGCTTTGTCCACTATGCCACCTAGCCATCCCTTTTATGAGTTCTTTTGCAGACATAATAATTGACATTGTCTCCAAATCTGCATGTATAAATGGCCCTTACAGTGGAGTCTGAAGCCTACTACTGAGATCTATTCTTATCCATATACCCTCTCTGTTGAAACAAATCTCCACCCTGCTGTCCCTTAGTAGATGGTCTTCATGATTTGTAGCAACTGAAAAAATCAATTGACTGATGGTCGACTTTCCACTATAGAGTTTTTCAATTTGTGATCCATAAACTAAAAAAAAATACATATTTTAATATTTTCAATATGCCTGGTTTCTTTCGCAAGGCTATATATTTTGTTTTATGCCCTTAAAAACGTGAATCCTAGAAAGGGACTTACACTTTATGAGTTAGAACGAGGGCTCCATGACAATAGAAAAGGTAAGAATCCCTGCTCTAGTGACAAGCCCCTCTGAACTTGGTGAAGTTAATCTTTTAGAATCATTCAAAGCTGGACAGGACCCATCAGAACTTGCACTTCACTGAAATAGTCCTTGAGAACTCAGGGTTACCCCTAACACACCAGGAAGCCCTGGAGTAGAATATCTGTAGAGCCTTATGACCTAACTTTAGAGGGAGGTGCTCTTCCTCTAAGGGGCAGCCTTCATCTCCAAAGGAGTTTAGCAAAGATTCCAAATAGCTGGCTCAAATACAAATTGCTTTACACCCTGTAAAGCCCTTGTTCAAGTTTATCTTGTAAGATCATCTGCTAACATGTATAAGTTTAAGAGGTCGGGCTCTCATTTTATGATCACTGAAAAGACACTTGCAGAAAGTAAATGCAACCTTTAGAATGCCCATGAACACATTCTTACTAGCTTTTTTCTTTGACTGTCTCTGGACAAAATGGCTGTGCTTAAATTTTCTAATTTTGCTTGCCATCTAGGAAATTTATGGGGAAATGCATTTTGTTAAACACATAGAGTAGGATGTTAACGATATCCCTGCTACCTTTAGTCTAGAAAATGTTTTATTATTTTTTATTTTCATAGATTTATGACTCTTTTAGGGAACCTTTAAAAAGGTTAACTGTAATAAAGCAATCGCAGAAAAGAGCTCTGCACCCTAAATATGAGAAATCTGAGAGATGGCCTTTTTACTTGGACGGAATTAGAGAAGGCTTCATAGATCTTGAAGGAATTTCCACAGGCTGATAAGGGAGTGGGGAGAAGCAAAAGCATTATCAAATATGGCAGAGAGCAGGGAGAATAAAAGAATAATCCAGTTTGGTTATATATAGATGGCATGATTGGAAGCAGTATGAGATGACTGGATAGGTAGGTTGGACCCAAATTGGGGAAGACCCTAAAGGCCCAAATAAGGAACTTATACTTTGTTTGACAGGCAACAGAGAGCCAGGGACAATTTCTGGATGGTAATATGACCAGGGTAGTACATTAGGAAGATTACAGCTAAAGAATTAAAAAACATATAAAGGAATAGTGGGTAGTTGCCCTAGAGTTGAGAAGGGGAGATCAAATCAGTAAGCATTTATTAAGCTCTTACTGTGCTAAGCTCTAGGGAAAGAAATACAAGCAGAAAGACAGTCCCTTCCCTCAAAGAGCTTACATCCTAATGGGAGAAAATAGCACATGAAGGGAAAGGGGAAGAAGGATACTCACATGTGGGGCATGGGAGAGAATATCCAGAGAAGCTAGGGGTAGAGTGAAGAGACTTCTGTGGCATGGTAGGCATGACATGGAGTGTTTGGAGTGCATCCTGGAGAGGAATGAATATAGGGGTGGTCTGAGTGTCCTCCTTACAAAGGAGATTCTGGGAGGAACCAGCCAATCAGAGGAAGAGGCCACAGGGGCAAAGAATTCTTCCAGGGTGAGAAGTCCAGAGGTGAATTGACCTTCCAGAGTAAAGACATTTCTGTGGCAAGGTGGAGGTTGGGAGAGTCAGGAGTAGAGTCCAAAGTAGGATCAATGGAAGAAATGTGGTAGAGAGGGAGCTAGTTGATCCAGCAGATAGAGCACTGGCCCTGGAGTCAGGAAGACCTGAGTTCAAATCTGGCCTCAGACACTATTAGCTATGTGCTCCTGGCAAGTCACTTAACCTTGACTCCCTCTAAAAAAAGGAGAGGGAGACGACAGGAAGGAAGGAAGACAGAAAAAGAAATGTCGCAAAGATATAATTGACAGGGACTTGGAAACTGATTTCATATGAGAAATAAATAGAAAAAAGAACAGTGAAAGATCCCTCTTAAGATGATGAAGCTGGGTCCTTCTCCCAGGGACAGACTTTGGTGAGGACAGGGATGAAAGTTGCACTGATGGGCAGGCACTGGATGTGATCTGTCACTGGGAAACTCCCAAATCAATGAGATCACAGATCCATTTGATTATCTAAGTATATTTAGAGTTAATTAGGGGACACTACTATGGATTAGGGCCCCACCATAATCCTGGTGGCCGGAGTTCTCCAAAATCCTTTTGAAAATCACTCAGATGCTGGTGATATAAACTACAGAAATACAGACATAAAAGAACAAGTTTTAATGATGTCAAACGGGACATGTTGAATTTGAGGAGCCCATAAAATATCTATATGGAAATAGCTATCAGACATTTGGGAGATTAGAAGTGGATATCTGGAGACTGGTTAGGTCCTGAATTTGATGAGTTATTTGCTCATTAAGACAGCTTCTCTTATACAATGGGACTAAATTTCTCCTCTGCTTTTTGTAAGAAATTCTAAAATTTTATAACACGGAGTTTTATCCTTTGGACATCGACTCTCTTCTCTTTATAGTTCTGAATCTTGTTTCTATTTGAATATAAGAATCAGATGGTTATGAGTCTCCACAGGTATGACTATTCCTTTCCAATGGACCTGTTAAGAATCATTTTTCAGTTAAGGATGAAGGGCAGAATACGGGAGCAAGCATTTATTAAACACCTATTGTGTGATAAGGACAGTGCTAAGGGCTTTATAAGTCATATCTTTGTGCCTCATAACAACCTCATGAAATGGGGTTTTTTAAACCCCCATTTAACAGTTAAGGAAACTGAGGCCAATAGAGGTTAGTGACCTGTCCAAGGTCCCACAACTGGTAGGTGTCTAAGGTCAGATTTTAACTCAAGTCTTTCTGATTCCAGACCTATTAAGGAAAGCACATATTACCATTGGTAGCACATATGCCCAAGAGGAACAGCTGTTTGTTGCCTTTGAGATTTTCATCTGCAAGTTCATGGCTTTGTCTTGGGCAGGAATGGGAAGTATTCTCCTGATAACAGTGAATGTGAGTGTGGGTACAGTTCTGACATGGGAAGCTTGATGCTGCAGCTGCCAGCTGTGGTTGCAAACATGTCCATGTGAAACAATGCTTCCATTGCAGAATTGTATCTTATCTTTAGAAGCTCTATTTTGGTCATTTCCTAGAGGAAAGCAATGGCTTCTGAAGGGATTAAATGTCCCCATTGGAAATGGGGGATTATCAGGTTTTTGAAGTCTGTGCTTTCACACTTCGTCTTTCTTTTCAGTAGGTACCTCCTTTATGGACAGCAGATGTAGCCCTAATCTTTTCTCTCAAAAACCAAGGATGTCTTAATTACTGAGAGTGTTAATTTTCTGTTTCCTTCTGATAGTACTCTTTTCCTTTCCCGTTCTCTGTTAGCTTCTGTATAGACTTCAGCTAACAAATAAAGCTAACCCTTTTTTACTGGCCCCAAATGTGGGGTGGGCAGCACTTTTTGCAAGGTGTTTTTGAGAAAAAGAGGAGAGGCAGGTCATTCTGGCACTTTTACATTGGTTCAAAGGAGTTTCCATTAAATTCCACCTTTGAAGAGTTAACGGTCTGAGAGTCAATGAAGTTTATTCAGGCTCTGTGAGTCTGATGGTCTCTTTTGCATTTTAGTAGAGCCTCTTGTGGTCTTGAGTCATGCCCTCTCACTGGCTCATTTGTATTTTTGAGGTGCACTTAGCAATGGGAGATCATTGCATTTGGTATAAAGAAACTCCTTTATGAAACTGACTAACTGTATTTTTGGTCCACACGGGGCACTTGACATCTCAAGGCCATTACATATAGGACTGATTTATACATAAATGATGTAAACAGATGTGCATGTGCTAATTTGATCTGACGAGAAAGGTCCACCTTCCCCAAAATATTTTCCCATTTTGGTACGTTACAGTGCACAAAATTGCAGCCATTAGTTACCTCTGTTCCTCACATACAGTACTCTATCTCCTAAATCTGAACATTGTCATTGACTTAGCTCTTATTTGAAATTTGCAACAATCTGGGAAATGGGTAGTACAAGAGTTGTAGTCCCCATCATTTGGAGAAGGAAGTAGACTCAGGGAGGTGACTTACTGTAATGGTAAGGGAATTTGAAGATCTTCCCTGTCACTTAATGGGACTCAATTGGAGCCTAACAAGAGAATCTTGCTTAGGAGAGGCTTGTTTTTCAGGAAGACCCATACCTTTTGTTACTTTGTAATTAGGCAGTGGGTCATGAAGGTGGTGATGTCCTCTGACCCTAGAGAAGACTATATACATACATACATACATATACACACACAAACATACATACATATATATATATGTGTATATATATGTATATATATATATATATACACACACACACTAAGGTGAGGTTTTGCTTTGGGGCTCACTTTTGGGAAGATTTGGCCAGGCCAAATTGGTCAAGATTATGATTTGGTGAGATGAGCTTCTGGGTAGCTATTGAGCTGCGGTCCCCCCTCAACCCCTCCTCCCTCCTCCCTCCCCCCCAGCCCCCTGCTTTGAAAACCCAGATATTGGTGCTTCTCTCTCTGGTAACTAACACTGTGTATGTAACGGTCAGCAGCTAGAAGCCTTGTCTGTTGAATTGTATTATTTTCTCTGTCTGTATTTTTTGTCTGCTTGTAATTTCTGCTTACATTTTCTGAAGTTCAGGGACTGACTTGTGACATTCACTGACAGTGAATGATATATGTTTGATTAAAGTAAGATTATTAACCCCTTTTGAGTTGCTTTCCTTTAAAAAAGCAAATCAAAGAACCTGTGCTAGCAGCCATCCTGGGTATGCTAGGGTGCCTGCTATTACATTTGCCCAAAGTGATACTGTTAAGGCAAGATTTAAGCTAACACTTTTTGACTAAGAGAATGACATTGTTGATGAGGTGGTTGTGGGTGCTATGGTTGGGGGTGAGGTAGAGTGGGACTTTGAGTTCATGAGATCTGATTGAGGGCACAGAGCATTTAGTGGTGTTTGATGTTGAAGGGAAGAAGAGGAACAAGGAAATAGGAGTAGAAGGGCACTTGAAAACAAACTACCTCCTTAAGAAATTGGCCAAGGATTGCTGGTGGAGTTGTGAACTGATCCAACCATTCTGGAGAGTGCATACCCTTTGACCCAGCAATACCACTTCTAGGGCAGTGTCCTAAAGAGATTGTATAAGGGGGGCGGAGCCAAGATGGCGGAGTAGAAACAGCTCATCCAAGCCTCTCTGCCCCCAGATTCCCCCCAAACTATGTAAAAGGGGACTCTGAAAAACTTCTGGAGCCCCAGCACCCACAGAACGACACAGAGAAGCTAACCTCCTGCTGAGGACAGCCCAGCAGCCCTGCAGGAAGGACCAGCGCAGTGGTCTGGGACATGGCAGCGTGCAGAGCGCAGGAGCCGAGCCTAGCCCAGGTACGCCTGAGTCGCAGTTTTAGCCCCAGGGCGGCAGGGCCAGCAGCCAGCTGGAAGAACCCCAGAACACCAGCAGCTGTGGTGACTCCAGAATTATCAACATAGACATGCCTAGGACAAAGTAAGAGGTTAGTGTCCTATGGACTTGGGACCTGTATTTGGGGAATGCGACAGCTCCCTCCCCTGGGGGCTAGAAGCTGCTGAGGACAAACGCCATTTTGTAGTTTTCAGAGGCAGCTCCCGCTCCCAGCCTGCAAATTTGTAGGGAGATCCAGTGATCAGTCTTGGGGGGTAATCGCTCTTGCTTTAACCTCCCTGGATCTGGATTGTGATCTAGGGTGGAAGTCGTGGGTGGGTTTACAGCTTGCCAGAAACGGAAGTTGCCCCCCACACGTTCGGGACGAAAATTCCTCTATCTGGCCTTAAAGCCATAGTGTGGCAACAAGCCCAAAAGTCAAGCAATTAAGTGGCAACATGCCAAGGCAAAGGAAACAGAAAAATGCAACCCTAGACTCCTATTTTGGGGGCATAGAGCGGGAAAAGGACTGTGAGGTCAGAAGTCCTGCTCCAAAAGCCCCAGGGGAAAACATGAGCGGGTTGCAGGCCATAGAGGACCTTAAGAAGGACTTTAAAAATCAAATAAGAGAAGTGGAGGAAAAATTAGAAAGAGAAATGAGAAGGATGCAGGAAAAGTATGAAATGAGGGTCAACAGCCTGACTGAGGAAAACAACACCTTAAAAAATAGACTAACTCAAATGGCAAAGGAGGCCCAAAAGGGCAATGAGGAGAAGAATGCCTTAAAAAGTCTAATTTGCCAGATGGAAAAAGAATCTCAAAAGTTCACTGAGGAGATTCATTCCTTCAGAGTTAGACTGGAGCAAATGGAAGCTAGTGACTTTATGAGAAATCAAGATGCTGTTTAGCAGATCCAAACAAACGAAAGATTAGAAGGCAATGTGAAATATCTCATGGGAAAAACCACTGACCTGGAAAATAGATCCAGGAGAGACAATTTAAAAATTATTGGACTACCTGAAAGCCATGATCAAGGAAAGAACCTAGAAATCACCCTTCAAGAAATTCTCAAGGAAAACTGCCCTGATGTTTAGATCCAGAGGGCAAAATAGAGGTTGAAAGAATCCACAGATCACCTCCTGAAAAAGATCCCAAAAAGAAAACTCCCAGGAATATTATAGCCAGGTTCCAGAATCCCCAGATCAAGGAGAAAATACTACAAGCAGCCAGGAAGAAACAATTTCAATATTGTGGAAACACAATCAGAATAGCCAGGACCTGGCAGCTTCTACACTGAGGGATCGAAGGGCATGGAATATGATATTCCAGAGGGCAAAAGAACTGGGAATGAACCCAAGGGTCACCTACCCAGCAAAACTGAGTATTTTGTTTCAGGGGAAAATATGGTCATTCAGTGGAATAGAGGACTTTCAAGCATTCTTGAGGAAAAAACCAGAATTGAATACAAAATTTGACATCCAGACACAGGAAGGAAGAGATACCTGAGAAGATAATCGGGGAAGAGAGATCAAGGGGAACTTATCAAAGTTGAACTATTTTCATTCCTATATGGAAAAACAATAACTGTGAGTGATGATATCTTTCTCACTACGGAAATAATGGAAGAAGGGTGTGTGGCCATATGAATACATATGTGAATGTGTGTGTATATGGTTACAGTTATACATGGATAGAGGGCATAGGTTGAATTTGTTGGGAAGGGAGAATACTCAAGGGATGAAATTATGAGGTGAGGGAGGAAAGTGGCAAGAGGAGATGGGGAGAGACAGGGTAGGGTAAACTATCCCATGTAGAAGAAGCAAGGGGAAGTGGTTGCAAAGGAGGGGGAGAATAAGGAAGGCTAAAAAGGCAAAACCACATTCACATTGAATTTGGTTCAGGGAGAAAATGACATACATACTAAATGGGATATCTCAACCTGCAGCAGGATAGGGGGAAGGGGGATGAGAGGAGGGATGATGGATGGGAGGGCATCCTTGGGGGGAGGGGAGGTTGGAAGTACCCACTATAGAAGAGGGACAGGATCATGTAAGGAATGGACCAGGTGGGGGTGGGATGAGTGGGAGGGAATTATAAGCAGCCTTGTACAATATATCTACTATGATAATGTTTTGCATAGCTAGACATGTACAACATATACTGAATTACTTATCTCCCAAGAAGGAATGGGTGACAAGGGAGGAAGGAAATGGATCTGAAATTTGAGGTCATAACATTAAATGTTTCAAATATATATAAATACTATTATTAATACTCTTTTGCTTGTAATAGGAGATAAGATGTGCAGGCATTGGGACACAAAGACTCACCTTCCTCTAATGGAAAAGTCGATGGGGGTATGGGAGAAGGTATGGGAGAGAGCAGATTGGAGGAAGCGACATCTTGTGGGACTGCTATTCTGGGAGGTTGGGTAGGGGAATAATGGGGGAAAATGATTGTAATTCAAAATCTGGCGGAAATGAACGATGTAAAACAGAAGTTAATAAAGCATTTGTTTAGAAAAAAAAAAGAGATCGTATAAGTGGGAGGAAGACCCATTTGCAAAAAAATATTTATACCAGCTCTTTTTGTGATGGCAAAGAACATCAAAGGGATGTTCATCAATTGGAGAATAGCTAAATAAGTTGTGGTATATGAATGTAATGGAATATTATTGTGCTTAAAAAAGAGAGACTTACATGATTTGATGCTGAATGAGAAGAGCAGAACCAGGAAAACTTTGTACACAATTACAGACAGATAGTATCTATAACTACTGACTTTGATAGACTGGGTTCCTCTAAGCAATGCAAGGTTATAAGATAACTCCAAAAGACTCATGATGGAGGGGATATCCACATCCAGAGAAAAGAACTATAGAGTTTGAATGCAGATTGAAGCAGACTATTTGCTTTCTCTTTTATCCTTAGTTTTGTTTCATTTCTTTCTCATTGTTCACTTCATTGTAACCATTGTGACCAGAAGGATTGTAATATCCTTTACAACCTGGCTAATGCTTAATACAAAGGTATTTGTAGAGCCTCTATCAGATTGCATGCCCTGCCGTGGTGGGTGCGGGGTGGGGGAAGAAAATTTGGAACTCAAGGGATTATGGAACTGAATGTTGTAAACTAAAAGTAGATAAACAAATTTAATAAAATTACATTTAAAAAAAGAATAGCTAGAAAAAAAAAGAAATTGGGCAAGGGCTAGTTCTACATATGAGCAGCTAGGTGGTGCAATGGATACAGCACTGGGCTTGGAGTCAGAAAGACCTGAGTTCAGATCCGACCTCAGACACTTAATGCACACACAGACAAAAGCCTAGCTGTGTGACCTTGGGCAAGTTACTTAACCCCAACTTCCCTCCAAAAAAAAAAAAAAAAGAAAGAAATTAGAGTAAGGAAGAGATGCACTGGAATGAGTGGGCTAGCCCTCCGGGTATGCTGGGTGTTATAAAGCAGTGTAATGTGGTCCAGGAGCTGTGGCCCCTTCCCCACGTGTGCATCCCCAAAACTGTGTGCAACAGAAATCCTTACCCAAGTAATACTCAGAGGTTTCTTAAGGTAGGAAGCAGAAAAGAATGGTTTATTATGATCTCGAGAAAGGGCCACCCTCCTGACAAATGGTCAGGGAGGAGAAGCAATTTACAAAAGGAGATGGTGACGTTATAAAGCCCTCACATGGAATTCTTCCCCACCCCCTCCTGATCCTTTTCTTTCATTGGCTGGAAATCAGGTGCAGGATCTAAGCACAGCAATCTACCTCAAGTACTGGCACAAAGAAAAAGTAGATCACCCAATGTATGATTGAGAAAGCACTTCTGTCCTTATTTGGCACATCTTGTGCTGAGGTGGCCCTGGGGAGGGTCTCCATTGCTCTAAGTCCCAGATTCCTGTAAGGTCAAGTGACCTCTAAACTTAGGCCTAGTGGATGCTGAAGCCACTCTAGATTTGATTTTTCAGAATGGGGAAACTTCACTGCAAGTTATCCCTCACACCCATCCCCTTAATAACCGTCTTGATTTGAATTTCATACAAGGCAAGCTGATCCTCTGGAGACTGCCCAACATGGCCCACTGAAAGTGAGATAGTAAGCACTGACAATTTGCAGGCCAGAATTTGTAAAACATTTTTTAATTAGAAGTGTTAAAAAAAAAAAGCGCCCATATGGACATGGCTCACTTCCTTGTCTTATTTATTTTAACTGGGAGCACAGAAGGGAAACTAATATGGTAACGTCAAACAACCTGTTTCAGATCTACGCTATTATCGGCATGCCTGGCTGACACTTCATTTAGAAGCAGGAATTTTCAAATAAACATTCATGAAAGACCTGAGCAACCCAGTTGTACAAAAAGTTGATTTTGCCAGAGGCAATCCACTCATCTCAGGAATGACATTCTCCCTGGTACAAAAAAGACTATGCCAGATGTTCTTATGCCTTCAAGATGTAACTGCTGACCTGTTCCCCTAGGAAGCATTTTCCAGTAACACCAAACAGGGCCTTCTCCACAAGAACTGGGTAAATTATGTGGAGGCTGTACCTTGTAGGTATGCCTAGAAGGCAAAAGTCACATCCTGTGTCACACTGAGGTTCTTAGCCCTAGTCATCATGACTATAGAGAAAGGAAATTTAGAGTGGAAACATGATTATAATAATATATAAAGCAAATATCACTCTGGGGGAAGACATGATGGGTTTTTGGAATAGCAGCTGAGTCTCATACACTATAAAATGTGTGTCTCATTTTGTACGCCTCTGTGTGTGTGTTGACCAGACCTATGATTTATTCAGTGTAAGTGAGGAACTTCCTCTACTAGAACATACCAACTACACCTACCAATTATATATGCACATACATTTGCATACATACATAGATGTATATATATATGTACATATACATATATTCGTGGATATACAAAATGAGACACATTTTATGCATATACATGCATCCATACGTGTCTATGTGTGTGCTTCCCATCAATCCACGATATGGCAGGTAGTAGAGATGATGAGCACTTGACCCTCCCTCCCATACACCCCTCTGGGGGCGTGGATGGAATTGATTCTCCCTCACCACACTTATCTCTGCCCACTGGGGCTTCTCAGGGTGGGTGTGACCCTCCCTTGAGGTCTCCACCTCTACTCCTTTTTCCTTCTCTCACCTGGGAGTAGAGTGCTAAGGAAACCCTAACATCCTAGGGCAGACTTGTCGGCTTGGAGGTGGTGAGGCTCCCTCATCAAAGTTTCCAGTTCTAGGTGGTTTCCTTCCTCTGAAAAGTGAGAACGCTTGAAAATAGAGATTATAAGTAAACTTCACCAAGATCTGAGCCCTCAGGCAATCTATTGATTTATAAGCCAAGAGAGTGTTCTCTCAGCTAGTTGAGTCTGACACAATTATGGCTTTCTCCCACTTGTTGTAATGTCTTTGCAAAAAAGATGTTAATTTTGAACATCATAAAAATTATCTTAGCTTTATATAGAATCATAATTAAAATACAAGCCACCAGTAAGTAAATGTAAAACCGCTCCTTAGAAGCAGCGGTACATAGCTATAGATAAAGATATAGATATAGATATTTGTTTTATATATTATTATAATCATGTTTCCACTCTAAATTTCCTTTCTCTACAGTCATGATGACTAGGGCCAAGAACCTCAGTGTGACACAGGATGTGACTTTTGCCTTCTAGGCATACCTACAAGGTACAGCCTCCACATAATTTACCCAGTTCTTATGGAGAAGGCCTTGTTTGGTGTTACTGGAAAATGCTTCCTAGGGGAACAGGTCAGCAGTTACATCTTGAAGGCATAAGAACATCTGGTGTAGTCTTTTTTGTACCAGGGAGAAAGAATAAAATCACCATTGATCCAACAACTTTTCCAAATAGACATGGTCCTATGCTGGGTCCTCTTAATGAGCCAAGTGACAAATCAGAGAAAGACCAAGACTCAAGCATCTACAAGGTTGAGAGTCCAACTCCAGGAAAACATTCTCCAACTTTTGCTGTTGCCGTGGCCAGCCTCTTCCCTTCCTTATTTACTGCCTCCAACTCTGTCTCTCTGAATCCCTCTTAGAGAGGTATAAAAGCTGCCTGCAGTGGAATACTCTCCTTCCAGGTCTGGTCCTGTGATAGCTTCATCTCTTTCTAAGATTTAATCCCTCAGGGGGTGGCTAGGTGTCTCAGTGAATAGAGCACCAGGCCTGGAGTCAAGAGGACCTGAGTTCAAATTCAGCCTCAAACACTTAACACAAAACTAGCCACTTAACCCCAATTGCCCTGCCTTCCGCCCTCCAAAAAGCAAAAATAAAATAAAATAAAATAAAAAAAGACAATCCCCCATATAAAGCAGCCAGTCCAAGATTTGACAGAATGAACATGTATGTGTGTGTACAACATGTGTGTAAATGTACATACATGTGTGTATGCCTCTGTTCATGTACATTTATAGATGGATATGTGAAGAAAGAGGAAAAGAGGTGATAGAGCATCCTGTGCCTTTGGAGAGGTCAGTAATGCTAAGAGTGAAGATAATAGGAAACACTGTGTGACCCTCAGACCCAGCCGGGGGCGGGGGGGGTGGGGTGCTGGCTGCTCATCCTCTGCTCCCAGGGGGAGAGATCGGTAACCAGAGTACAGGTGATTGGTCCAAGGTGACAGACTCAGATCAGATCGGTGACTCCTCAGTGTCTGGCACACAGTAGGTGCTTAATAAGTGTTCTTAATTGACTGAGAAGAGCAGCTAATGCATTTAAGAGGTGCTATTGAAATCTAATTTTTTCATGACTCTAAGTCTTAGAATTCTTTCTTCAGTATCACTCTGAGAACTTGCCATTTTTCCTGTTACTTTGCTTTGACTTTCTGCATGGATTTGTATTTTTCCTCTCAGCTTCATTTGAAGCATTCTACTAGCAACATCCTCATAATCATATTCCTTGTCCAGATTCTCTCTCTCTCTCTCCCCACATATCCAACTACATATGTATATGTTATATATGTATATATACATACACATATGTATATATATTTTTACACACATGCACGCGCACACACACACACACACACACACACATTCCCTCAGCCATTACAGGACAACAAAACCAGTCTGTGCTTATCTACCCTCACCCTTCCTGCTCCCCTCTCAGCCTCCCTCCCACCAGGCATTTCTCAGTATATCTGTCATGAAATACTTGTAATGCCTGGGGATAACTATTTGGTTTTGGCTTATGAATTTTCCCAGAATTAGATACTGATTTGAGGCTGTTTATTTTATATACATATATATATATGCATGATACATCCATATATGTATGTATGTACACACATATACATATATGTATATAGAAACAAGCACATATGTATGTGTCTATACATAGGTGCACACAGATATGCACTGCAAGTATACATACATACATACAAAAATATATGTCACTAAATAGAAGATTTCAACTAGGATTCCTTCTGGATACCATTCAATGTCCCCCTTGGGTAACTCAGACAAATTAAATGGGGTTAGGAAATGGGTAGAAGTCAACTTTAGAGTTTTGAATCCACTGCCTTCTGATATCCAAGTTGTCCACTGAAGACCAGTGAAGTAGGAAATGGGAGTAAAAATCAGAAAAAATAATTAAGAAAAACCAGCCACAGTTTTAAGTTACTTTCCTAGCACCATGCATATTCCCCTCCAGCACCACACATACTATATTTACTGAGTAAGGTCTTAGGGGATGGAATGTTAATTAGGTGGTACGAATGGATTAACTGCCTTTATTCTTTTATCACTGTCATGGTAGCCTGTTGCAGCCAAACTGCATTCTATTTTTATCCTGGCCCCTTTAGCCTTTTCCCTATCACCTTCTATCCTCTATCCCTTATCCTTTCTTTTTGAGTTTTGGCCTTTGTTCCTTCTTTTCCAAGAACAACATAGCATAATGAATAAATATCTTGGGCTTATTTTTTCCCCAAGTTCTGAGACTCTAAGATCCTGATTAAATCGTATGATGTTAATGATTTTAAGTGCCTGAGTATTCCTTATTCATGGAGAACAAAAGCACGAGACAGCTAAATGCCTTTTGGGGGGATCCTAGATAAATTTTTATAAACAGTGGATGGTAGCTCACAGACTTTATTTATTCCCTCTAAACTCAAAACAATGACATTCCAGGATCATTTAAAGTTACTGTAATGATTTATCTTAAAGAGAAAATTAAGAGGTGCTCAGTTATTTCATTCATGTTCAACTTTTTGTGACCCCATTTTGGGGGGTTTCCTTGGCAAAGATGCTTGAGCAGTTTAACATTTCCTTCTCCAGCTCATTTTACAATAGACCTGCACTACATATTGCCTGCAGGCTGCTTGTGGCTCCCTGGAAGGATTCCGGCCAGCCAACTGAAAAATGTAAAAGTATAAAGAAAGTTAAGATGTACAGAGTGCTTTGTCCATGGCCGGCTTACCCTACCTTCCACTAGTCACTATTGGGCCCATCATGTAACTTGGTGGGGGGGCTGCCACTGTGCACTCTCTCCTGTTTGTCACATGACCCATGGCAACCAACCATGGTCAGTCTGTCTCTAGTCTGACCGGAGTGAGAGTCATATCTTTTCTCTGTTCTCAGCCCTTGCTGAATGTAAACACTAAGAAAACCTTTAAAAAATATATTAAAACTTGTACGGATTAGCAAAGTAACATTCTAACATTAATTTGGTTTCATGATAAATAAAAATCTTAAGTGTAATTAGTTGATATTAATTGAAATTTCCCCTTTTAAAAAATATGGCTTATTTGCAAAATACTTTGATCATTAATTATACCTTTACTTGAAAAATGAGCCACTAAAAATCTATCTTCAGTCCAAAGAAGTTTAGCCTAATTTTAAATAGTTTTGAGTTTAGAGGGAATAAATAAATTTACCTGCTGCCAAGTTCTGTAGGTCTGTTTTACAGATTACTGTTGTTGTTCATCCTTCTTTATTGAAGAGCACGTATGACATCATGAGGGTGTTGTTCTGACTTGCAGGAACTGAGGTAAAGAGGGTTAAGTGAAGTGACTTGCCCAGGGTCACATAGCTATTAAGTTTTTGAGAAAAGTTTTCTTGATTCCAAGCCCAGTGCTCTACCTACTGTGCCACCTAGCTGCCCAAGGAGGATGCTATAGTAGTCTTCAGATATTTGAGGTTATATGGAAGATGGATTATAGACTTGTTTTACTTGCTCCTAGAGGGCAGAATTTGGATTGATAGGTAGAAGTTACAGGGAGGGATTTTAGCACATCTTATGAAACATTTCCCTCTCTCATCTGTCTCCTGCTGGAAGAGGACTAGGAAATCCTAGTAGTTTATTGGGCTGTACATGACCTCTCCTGTTGTCTGCTGTGTTGGTTGTGGATTCAGTAAGATGAGCTTGTTGCCCAGCACAGGATCTTCTTTTAAGACCCTCCATTTGTCTTTTCTTCCTTGTGTTTCCTCTAACATGACCCTTCATCTCCTAATTTCTTGGCTTTTCACTGGCTTGTCCTCCTTTCCTGGAATGGTCTGCCTTATTACCTTCCCCTGGTTTCTCTGGCTTCCTTCAAGCCCCACTTTAAATTCTGTCTTCCACAACAGATCCTTCCCAATCCTACCCGTTGTTAGTAAGATATTTTGTGTGTACATAGTTGTTTCCATGTTATCTCCCCATGGAAGCTTCTTAAGTCAGTGGACTTTCTGTCTTTGGTTTGGGGCAGCTAGATGGAGCAGTGAATAGAGCATTGACCCTGGAGTCAGGAGGACCTGAGTTCAAATCTGACCCCAGACACTTGACACTTAATGGCTGTGTGACCTTGGGCAAGTCACTTAACCCCTTGCCTTCCTTCCCCTCTCCAAAAAAAAAAAAAAAGTGAATGATTAAAAAAAATGTTTAAGGCAATGGACCGTATTCGTTTCCATGTATACCCAAAGTATAGCACAGTGCCTGGCACATGGTAAGTAATAAATTATTGTTGACTGGCCAAAATAATACTGGACATCTAAATGAGAGCCCTGTTGCAGAAGACTTCAAATACAAGATTAGGCTAAGGGACCTTTTATTTTATAAAGTCAGCAGGGAGCTATTGAAGATTTTTGAGTAGGGGAGATGCCATAGTGATAGTTGTATTCTAGAAATGTTAGGTGACTTGTGGATGATGTATGAGACAAGGGACAACCTGGAGGCAATGAGATCAATCAGGACACCACTGGAATAATCCAGGTGAGAGGTGTTAAACTAGAATGGAGAAAAGTGGACAGATGCAAGAAATGTTGTAGAGGTAGAATTAATTTTGCAAAGAAGAGCCAAAGATCACTGTATTTATTTAGCAGAGAATCAAGAATCACTGTAAAGTTTCAAACATGCATGACTATAAGGATGTAATGTCATAAGTAAAAATGAGGAACATTTGGAGGAGGAATGAGTTTTGGGGAAAATATGAGTTCCATTTTGTATATGCTTATTTAGATATATGCTTATGGAACATCCAGGTAGTGATGTCCAAGAGGCAGAGTTGGCAATGTAGGAATGAAATTCAGGAGAGATTGGGATGGAATAATTTGAGGAGTTTTGACCATTAAACTTGTGGTAGCTAATGAGGTCACCAAGGAAGAGAAAGAATGCTCAGTTGTTGCAGACTTGTCTGACTCATTGTGACCTCATTTGGGGTTTTCTTGGCAAAGACACTGGCATTGTCTGCCATGTCCTTCTCCAGCTCATTTTACAGATGAGGAAACTGAGGCAATCAGAGTTAAGTAGCTTGTCCAAGGTCTGACAACTCATAAGTTTCTGTCAGATTTGAACTCCGGTCTTCCTTACTCCAAGCCGGGTGCCTACCTGCCCAGTGAGAGAATAAGGAACTAAAAATAAAGCCTTAGCAGACACTCACACTTAACTGGACAAGAGGAGTATTTGCAAAGGAGACTAAGAAGAAACATCAGACAACAGAGGGGGACTAAGAGAAAGCAGTGTCATAGAAGTCGTACAGGAAGAGGCAATTTGCCAATGTCTAAGCAGCATCTTAGGTGATCTAGGCACACCAAAGCCCCATCACACCTCGATAACCTTCAATCTGGTTCTATGCTCCTGTGATATCTCTTGCCCCCCAAAACATAGCTACAAACGTTTTTGCGTTATCATTAGCATCGATAGCCTTAACTCCCAGACTCATTGATTAATTTCTCCTCTTTTATTGGAGGTCTGCACTACTCTCCCATAACGATTATCCTTTATCTTAAACTGCAATTCACAAATCCAAATATAATTCTCAGGTACCATTTTTGTAGCAGATTTTTAGAAATTTGTTGTTAGAATGACTTTGAAAACTTAATAAAGAAGCATTGTATCAAACTAAATTTCATCTTGTCATGCACCTAAGGTTCATATTTGCACTGGGGCAAGTATACCACCAGAGTGCTGATGGTTTTTCCTATGGGACCTTATCTTTACTAAATAGTTCCCCACACTATGTCCACATTTGTTTTCTTGTAACAATCTCTTTAAACATTATAATAAATATGATGAGATGAAGCTAATAAGATTAAAAAATGATCCAGTTGCCAGTTAGGTACATTTAAGGCAATGGAATAATAAATTAGTTATGTAGCTGTGAGTTAATGGATGGCCAGAAGACTTACTAGCATAGTCTGGACCCTTCATTATTTATTACACTGCTGCCTTTTCTGTAGCTGCAGATGTGTTATTTTGTATAGAGGAGGGGCACTTGCCATTTCTTTGGCAGAAACAGTCATAAAACATGTGTAGTCCATCTTCAGGCAAGGACATTGACTCAGTGAGTGAAGTAATTAAATTAGTTTCACAATTAGCTTTTCTCTGATTCTGTTTGTGGGCTTTTAGTACAGATTCATTTGTTTTCTATTCCCTAACAGTTTCTTTATCCCTCTTATAACAGTGATGAACATTTACATAATGCTTTAAGGTGTAAAAAGTATTTTTTGCATTGTCTTTGTTAGTTGCTTCCCCCCCTCCCCCCCACCCCCCACAATTCACTGATGTGGCAGTGGTTGTTCAGTCATTTCAGTCATGTCTGACTCTTTGTGACCCCATTGGGGATTTTCTTGGCAAAGATACTGTGGTAGTTTGCCATTTCCTTCTCCAGCTCATTTTATAGAAGAAGAACTGAGGCAGACATGGTTAAGTGACTTGCCCAGGGTCACACAGCCATTAAGTGTCTGCAGTCACATTTGAACTCCTGACTCCAGGGCAGGCGCTGTCTCCACCTCCACCACACCACCCGATGCTCGAAGTAAAATAAGCGTCTGAGCCAGATTTGAGCTCAGGAGGACGAGTCTTCCGGGCTGCAGCCACTAGATCTCTTTCTGCAGCCCCATGAGGTGGACACTATACCTTTATCATTGCTGTCATTGACAGAAGAGACTCAGCCATGGAAGGAAGAACATAAGCACTAGGCACTGTCCTGAGCACTTTGTAGACCTTGTTTCTCATGATCCTCACAACAACCCTTGTGAAGTAAATACTATATCCCCATTTTATAGTTAGAGAAACTGAGGCAGCAGAGGTTAAATAACGTGCCCAGGTGATCCACTAAGTGTACGAGGCTGAACTTGAATTCCAGTCTTCCTAACTCTAAGCCCATCTCTCTGTCTCTACCATACCACCCAGATGCCTGAGATGCAAGTCACAGGTGATATTTGGACCCATTTTTTTTTTTTGATCACCAAAGTCAGCATCCTTTCCCCTTGGCCATACTGCCTTTCATGTACCCTCCCCCTTCCTCCAATTCTTCCTCTCCCAAAGAAAGTTTAAAAATGGGGGGTAATAGATGATAATTACCTAATAAAGCAGCTGTGTGTAAAATGCATACCATTCATATGGGGTGAATGCAGCCTAGAATTTTCCAAAGTTCCTCATTGGCTTGAGATGTTTGACATTCCAATTTTTTTACATGCTTTGTCAGGGTTAATAGAAATGTAAGGTTTTGTGTCATTTTCTAGTGTTCCTTACATATTAAATCACCATCACTCTGTCAAAAAACTGCCTGCCTTCTTTCTCTCTCTCTCTTTTGCCTTTTCTTTTTGTAACATTTCATGTCTATTTGAAACTGAAGTATAAGATGTATTCTTCCCACACTACCTTGGACCCCAAGGATGAAAACTAATCAACTTCCCTCTTCTTCTTGTTTATCATAAGGTTTCAACAACTCATGGTACTTTAGAAAGGGGAAAGAATAGTTTCAATCTGTGGTAGAGAATATTTGCCAGTTTTACCAATGGTGATTGGAAGGATCTCTTAGAGAAATATTGAAGTTGCTTTAAAATATTAAGGAGGCATCTAGAGTTAGGGTCCAGTCATTTTTATGGGAAGGGACTACTTTACTTCAAGGCAGCTAGGTGGTAAAATGTGGCCTGAGATGCTTAGTAGCTGCGTGACCCTGGACAAGTCATTTAACCTTGTTTGCCTCAGTTTCCTCATCTGTAAAATGAATTGGAGAAGAAAATAGCAAACCACTCCAGTACCTCTGCCAAGAAAACTCCCAAATGGGGTCATGGAGAGTTGGGCGTGACTGAAACAGCTCAGCAACAATAAGCTGCATTACTCCATTTTCCCCAAACTTTGTGATCACTAAAATGGGCAGTGGTGGGTAGGGTGTGCTTCAGGACTCTCACAGTAAAGTCCTTGAGTAGAGCAGGGGGAGATACTGGATAACTCTTCTTCTCTCTCCCTTCCTCCTAATAAAAATTCTAGCAAACTGTGGAAGGGGTGAATATGAAGATGGTGTCAGGGACTGGCTTGGAGGCCAGAAAGGTGAGACTTTAAGATTTGCTGGTAGATACAGGTTTATTAATTGTGGGACTCTGAGCTAAGCTGTCAGAAAGGGGGTCCTGAATAATCTGAGGGGCTAGAATGATTTTTTTTAAGTGTCCTTGGGTGCAGTCTCTGCCCTTTAGGGCCTTCATTTTCATTAACTGAGGCTTTCAGAAAGGCACATGCCAAAGACTCCACATGTTGGAGTCTTCCAAGAGATAAGTTAGAAAGACATAACCTGGTTATGGGTATTGGGTCAGGGAACGAAATATTTCATATCATTTTATGTCACTTAGCCATGTTCTTTTTGTAATTTGCCCATTTCTGTTGATTCTGTGAAGATGTAGAAACAGAATTGTAGGGTGTGGGCTGTGCCTCCATGGAACCAAAATTTAGAGGATTGAAACCCTCCTTTAGCAGTGTAGAAACAACCAAATTAGTATACCTGTGTTAATACTAGCATGGATAATTAGTTAAGTTGCCAGAATCACTTTAGTATCTAATTTCCCCTTCTCTGTAATTGTATTGTTCTTGGTTTCTTCTTATATTGTTTTCATATCATGAATGTGAGAGCCATTTTGTATTGTTTGCCCCATTTTGTCCTGGAATTGCTAATTATAATCCTAGGGAGACCTTCTTCCATGCTGATAAGTCTGTATGAGGGTGAGAGAGGGAACCTCAAGCCTGGAGTATTGCTGTAGACTTTTGGTTGGTCTCCCCATCTGGTCTCCAGTTCGTCTCCCATTCAGCTTATGTTTCTGAAGCAAAGTTTGATCATGTCCCCCCAATTTCAGTAAACTCCAGTGGCTCCCTGTTATGCCTAGGATCAAATATATATTCCTCTTTGGACTTCTAAAGCCCTTTATAACCTGGGCCTCTCCCACCTTGGTGCCCTTCAGGTAATCTATAGTCTAGTGACACCAGCTTCCTTGCTACTCACAAGACATGCTATGGTCTGACTCCAGGCATTTTCACTGGCTTGTCCCCTATGCCTGGAATTCTCTTCACCTTCATCTCTTAGCTTCTTTAGCTTCCTTATTTCATCCTATGTTTATCTTGTCTGTCTGTAGTTGTTTGTATATTGTCTCCTCAGCATTTCCCAGCATTTAGTACAGTGCCTGGTGTATATTTGTTGCTAAATAAATGCTCATTATTGACTAAGAGAGAGCCTAGAACAATGAACTAAAAATGAAATAAGTATTCATAATGCAAGTTGAATGGAATTTCTTTTTACTGGGATTTAGTTTTACTGAGAAGATGCTATGTGTGTGTATATCACTTTTAACTTATAAAAATAATCAAAAGTTATACAAAATAATTTTCTGGTCTCTTTTGGCATAATTGTTGGATTATACATACTTAAAGCCCATAACCTCAACATTCTCAGTGAATCACACAAACCAGTTTCATATTAGTTGTGGTTTGCACAATGAATACTTTAATTCTCCACCACCCCTAACTCCACACAGATCTAGGACCTGCTTCAAATATTATTTCCAACATCTCATAAGACTTTGAAGTCTGGCATCTGATACCACAGTTACCTACCATAACTCACCAAGCAATGAATCACAGCATTTGTGAATGTGAGGGCCAGTCCTAAAAAGTACCAAGTCAGAATTGGCCTTGGAAATAGTCCTGCAGAAACTTCTAAAAGCCTGTGAATCCTCATGTTGAAAGCAATTACAATTTAGACATATGAAACTGACTTCAAGTCACTTAGTGTTCAGGAAGTGTAGTTATTATCATAAAAACACATTCAGAAAGTTAAGAAGACAATTTTTATCCATGGAAAGAGAAGAGGAAACAATGGCAAAGGGAAGGAATTTTCCTTTGCACTTATACCCAAACTCCCTATTCCATTCCTTGGGGTCAGCCTCAAGGCCACATTGCTTCCATGTGGTAGTGATTTCTGTTCTTAATTAGGATCACATTTTCAAATAAAACTGGAGGAAGGAAGCAAGCATATTAGGGGTATCAAATGAAAGCCTGGGTGAGTGGGAAATTTTTTGAAGGAAATAAGGTGAAGGTAATTTTCAGTTCTGAGCTAATCTGTTTTATAGCCCCCATTGGTTGTAGTCTTCATTTTGTCATAGAACACCACTGGGCCTGAGAGCCATTATAATTTTATTCTTAAAGTGTTTGTAAAGCAAGAGTGATAAGGCTTTTTTTTTTTTTTTCCAATCTGGAGGCATCCCTTTTAGCTAAAGGGCAGACAGAATTTCCTTTTGTGAAGTAATTGCTTGCCCTGCTACTAAAGTGCCCTATTTGTTCAAACCTGAATCATCCTGAGAAGCTAGAAGTGAGAGAAAAGAGATTGAGATAGAAAGGTCAGGAAAGACAACTGAGGTATTAAGGAAGCAGAAAGAAGAGTTGGAGAGACAGGGTCGGAATAAAGGTAAAGATAAGTTAAAAAGACTGTTTCTTTGCTTCCTGTGGTCCCAAATACATCATTCTGCTCCATTTGCTTCTGTACAATTCTAGTCTAAAAGGTCAAAAGGAAATTTTTTAAATCGAAGGCTGGTGAAGGACTCTGATTTTAGCTCATTACTAACTTTTTCCCAAGATAGTAGAATTCCTTCTTTACATATTAACACAGTCCCAGAAATGGAAGAGACTGCAGAGGCCGTTTAGTTTATCCATTCCCTTACACCATTCATATCCCATTATACCCATCTAGTGATCATCAAGAACTTTTTTTTTTTTAAGACCTAGTTAGGTCCCCTGCTGCCTCTAAAGGCGACCCATTTCAGTTCTCAGATAAACATAATTGTAAGGAAGTTTTTCCTTGCATTTTTCCTAAATCTATCTCTCTGCAATTTCTACCTATTACTCATTATTTTTTTCTTTGCAGACAAACAAAATCACTCACCCCTCTTCCCCATAACAGTCTTTTTATTTGATAATAGCCTTCATATGTCTATTCTTCTGTAGGTTAAATGTTTGCAGTTCCTTTAGTTAATTTTTACATGGCATGATCTTGTGGCCTTTGACCCTTCCCAGTTAATCTTTGGCTATCTTACAACCTTCTACCCAGAATGCCGTTTCTCTTCTTCTGTCCAATAATAATACTAAAAACAAAAATCCCTAACATTTAGCAAAATGCTTTATATATGTTATCTCATTTGATCCTTACAGCAACCCAGTAAGGTATGTGCTATTACTATAACTGTTGTGGTTTAAAATGTTGGGGTTTAAGGGTACTCAGGACCCCAAAATACCAACAGACTGGGTCCTGCCTGAATGAATTCAACACAATCCTTCTCTCAGCCAAAGAAAAACGAACTTTATTAAAGATCCGCCATATTGTGGAGACTCTTAAGGAATGTCACCATTGGCTAGACTCAAGGAGTCTGAGCACCTTCATGAAAACTGGAAACAGGATGGTTTTATATCCAGAAAGATTGTGGGAGGGATCTAGGGATCTAGGGGCGGTCTAGTCGTCTGGGAGGAGAGGTCTAGGGAGGGTCTTGAGGAGGAGTCTAAGGAGGGTCTTGTTGGGACTGGGATGACTAGAAATCAGACTCCAGGAACCAAGAGAACAGGATTAAGGGTGGGAGGTAGCTGAAGGCTGCCTGGAGATAACAGAAAAGGAGGGCTAGACTAGTTTAAGGGTAACCTAGATTTAGGAATAGCCATAATGGAAGGCTTATGGCCTCAGGGAACACCAGAGCAAGTGAGAAGATCCCAGAACCCAGACCCCATCATAACCATTTTACAGGTAAAGAAACTGAGGCTTGAGAGGTTTCCCTAGCATCACACAGTTAGGGAGTACATGAGACAGGATTCTAACTCGGATCTCCAGTGTTCTATTATCTATCTACTCTTTATACTTGTATGACCTTGTGAATGTCATTTAAATTCCCTAGGCCTCAGTTTCTCTATCTGTAAACAAGGAAATTAGAAATATGAACTTAATTATCTCTTAAGTGCAAGACCTATGTGCTAAGTGCTAGCAGAGACAGAGATGGAAAATTAGTTTCTTCCCTTATTGCCCTTCCCTTCTCTTCCCTTCATTTCCCTTTCCTTTCCTTGTTTTGCCTTCCTTCTTTCATTTTTAATTATCCCTATTTCTGTCCCCTCTTACTACCAGTCCCTCGTTAGAAAAAGAAAACAAAATCCTTGTAACAAATATACATGACCAAGCAAAATGAATCCCTACATGAGGTGTGTCCACAAATGTAAATCTTATTCTGATCTCGTGTCCATCACCTCTGGGTTAGGCCTTGTCATCAGTGCTCCAGAATCATAGTTGATCATTGCATTTATCAGAGCTTGTCTGTCTTTCCAAATTGTTTTTCCTTATAACACTGTTAATATTGTATAAATTGTTCTCCTGATTCTGCTCACTTCACTGTGTCAGTTTGTATAGGCCTTCTCTGGTTCCTTTGAAGCTATCCATTTCATCAGTTTTTATGATGTAATAATTTTGTACTATATTTATATATTTGCATATCTTCATTTAGCTATTTCCCAGTAGATGGGCCCCTCTTTGGTTTTTAATTTTTTTTAATACTATTTTGCTATACTGTGAGAATTAAATATCACCATGTTAAAAATTAAACGAAAAAAAGACTATAATGGGAAGTGATCAGCATTTACCATGTAAGTAGCATTAGAACCCCTTTCCCAAGGGATAAATAACAGTTGCTGTTGCCTATCTGGAAAGATTATGATAAAGATAGCATGTTTAAAATACTGTGCTAATATGATGGGTTATCATAGTCATTTTCACCATCAGTACCATTCTGGAGACCATGCTGTATAAAATAAAGGGTCCTATTCTTTTGGCAAGGGAGGAAAGGTTTCTCACACAATGTATCTAACATGTTGTAAATAATCCCTTGATTTTCTGAAGATAATTTTAAAATTGTTCCTTGGACAAAATTAAGTGTAGTGTTGCTAGATTCCCAGTGGTTTAGGGGACCATCAGGAGATTAGGCAGAAATTTAAGTAAAATCACATCTTGCTCTCCCTGTGTGCTGCCTTGATGGTCATTTGTGATTTAAGTTCTGCAGATTTATTGCTAATTTGAGCCTCCACATGCATTTGCCATCAGTGGGTTTTCTGGTTTCATTTATGCAGCCACACAGGGATAATCTTCTCTGTTCTTTGAAGGTTTATGGAGGGAATTTGAATTGATTGTAAACTGTGTAAAAACCACCTACCAGCCAATTTCAAAGCCCATTGCTTCAACACGTCTAGTATAGAAAGAAAGAGGAAATTATCTGACATACAGAGAACCTTCTGTGCCAAACCTTCACCACTCCTGGCATACTCACACACGTATGCTTTAAAATTTTATTTTTTCTTCTTATTATGAATTACATTAACATTGGTAAACATGGATGTTTCCATTTACAAAAAAAAAAACCAAAATGGAACTAGAAGATTGCATGTGAAGCCATGAGTCTCTATTATGTACAGCTTGTTGGGATTTTTAAAGTACATAACGGATTTAGACCATTTGTTCCAAAGCTGTCCTACTTGACTGAATTTCATGTCTTCTTTTCTACACAATTTTAAAATGTTTCACTGATACCCTTCTTTTTGAAGATCACTATGACTAACCTTCGTCTCCACACCTGATTCTCCCCGCTGCCCAATAAAGCCCTGCTTTGTAACACATAAGCACAGTTCCTTTAGTCTCATTTGCCATAAAATCTTTTTTTCTGTTTCCATGCCTTCCAGCTCTTTGGAGTGTCAGTTTCCCCCAGGAGCTGTAATTTCCTGAGGCAGAATGAATGTTCTCTCTAAGCATCAGTCTTTGTAGATTATACCCATGGTAAAGTCTTTATCTCTATTTATAAGATATTTTTCTTCCCCCACAAACATGTTCTTCATGATTTCCACTCCCACCAGCGAAATAAGATTTCCTCTTTTCTTTCCCCTCGTTGTTTCTTTACCCTTTCCCTCTTCTTCCTGAGTGACCTCACAAGAGTTATTTTCCCTTAACTTTCAACCTTTGACTTGATTCGGGTACATCATTTATTCCCCTCTATCTTTTCCTCCCCTTCTTCCTTTCTTCCCTCACATTATACAATTTAATCCCACTAAAACACTGACTGACCTATAGGTTTAGTTCGTGATGTTTCAGGCTTGTTTCGCCAATATCACTTCTATTTTGGCTTCCTCTTTCACCCTTTTATCTTTGTGTACTTTTCAATCTCTTAATGGTTTCTCTTATTATTTTATTGTCATTGTTATGGTGGCTGTGGTTGTTCACATCTTTTAGTGGTATCTTTTAGTATCTCTCCCCTCTCCCAACTCATTTTGTTATCTTTTTCTTTGTTGTATTTCTGTCTGGGGTATTTGCAAAGCAAACAATTTGTTTAGATCTGGTTTTCTTTGAATTGTGTAGTTCTGTAATTCAGTCAAGTCTGTCTCTTCCTGACCTCAAGGGCCAGAGCACACCAGACTCCTACTCTCCACAAGCTCTCAAACTCTGTCCAAGTTCATGTTTGTTTCCTTGACACTGTCTATCCATTTTAGCCTCTGATGTCCCCTTTTTCTTTTGTCTTCAATCTTTCCTAACATCAAGGTCCTTTCCAATGAGTCCCATCTTCTCATTATGTGGCCAAAATATTCAAGCTTCAGCTTCAGTATTTGACTTTTCAGTGAACAGCCTGAATTAATTTCTTTTCGTATTGACTAACTTCATCTCCTTTCTGTCCAAGGGACTCTCAGAAGTCTTATCTGGTATCACAATTCAGAAATGATTCTCTGGTGCTCAATTTTTCTTATAGTCCAACCCTCACAACCTCCAGTGTGGGGGCAAGAGATAGGTAATGATGAGATTCTGGACTTCCTCCTTAAATGGAGGACCTGGGAAGAACCTTCCACTGTTTGCCTTTTATCCTCTCTTTGAAGAGAGAGGTAGGCAGTTCAGGGGAAAGGGGTGTTGGTGTTGATGTCTGGGGACTTAGGGGTGCTCAAGACTCCAAAATACCAACACATTGGGACCTGCCAAATGAATTTGACTCAAGCCTTCTCTCAGACAAAGTAAAGCAAAGCTTATTAAAGATTCCCTATAATGGGTAGACTCAAAAATGAAGAGCTACCCATAGGGTTGCTCTGGAGACCCCAGAATACCAACATGCCAGGTCCTGCCAAATGAATTTGACTCAAGTCTTCTCAGCCAAAGAAAAGTAAAGTTTATTAAAAGTTTGCTTGCATTGGACACAGAGTAAGCCTGTGCTAGGCCATTCTATGGTGTTCCTACACACATGGAGGCAAGATGGGGTCTTATATACAGAAAGACTGTGGGAGGGATCTAGGGGTGGTCTAGAAGAGGGGTTTAGGGAGGGTCTCAGAGGAGGAGTCTAAGGAAGATCTTAAGGTCAGACTCCAGAAATGAGATTAAGTGTGGGAAATAGCTGAAGACTACCTGTAGATGACAGACAATGGAGGGCTAGGCTAGTTTAAGGGTAACAGATTTGGGTATAGATATTTTGATAGGCTCAAGGGTGGGAAGTAGCTGGACAATGGAGGGCTAGGCTAGGTTAAGAGTAACTGAAAGTTGGGCCTAGTGATAATGAAAGGTTTATGGCCTCAGACAAATTGGAAAATTAAATCAGAGTTCAAGGGGTTTCCCAGAGCCTGTACCCCATCATTGGGACCTTGAAATATCGACACAGGTCCTGTCTCAAATAAAATTGACCCAAGCCTTCTTTCAGTCAAAGACAAAGTTGATTAAAACATTGATTAGGTGGACGAAATTTCAAGAATCTGCCCTCCATAGATGAGACTGACTCTTTTTATAGAAAAAAAAGATATTGTGAGAAGATCTGGATGGGAATGGTCAGTAGGCTAGGGTGACTGGGAGGTAAGAAAAATGGATCAGAAATCACCAGGTGCCCCAGGGGATCCCCAGGGACCTGGGCCACTTGGAAAAAGTCTAGATTTAAGTCTAGAATTAAAAGAATTAAAATTTTAAAAAAGTCTAGAATTAAGGGTGGGGAGTGGCCTGGAGCCATCCAGACAATGAAGGGCTGGGCTAGGTTAGAGATAACAAAGAATTGGAGGTTTGGGCTTAGACTACAATGAAAGGCCAAGAATAAAAGGATTACTGGGATGGCAAACCAGAGATTTGATATGTGGAAAGTTCAAGGAAAGTTGGGGGAGGGGGTGGTTTCCCAGGGCCCATACCCCATCAGGGGTACTGAGGAGGTGTGAGTTTCAGAGTTGATATGATCTTAAAGGAAGATGAATTTCTGGAGACCATAAAGTCCAAGAAAACAGCCAGGTGGGAAAAGCAATGAGAGGACAAGTCATATTTAACCTATAAGCTGTCTTTCTAGATAACAATTGTATCAAATAATTCATTTTATGAAATTACCATCTGAATCCAAGTCACTCTTTACAAAAAAAACATCCCTAAAATAGCCAGAGGTCTACCGCTGTGAGTTCTAAGTAACCCACAGTAATCTAAGTAAAACACAGAGTTTCAGTTTTATACTACAGAGTCACACACAAGTTATGGGTGACTTTTTGGTGTGTTTGTATTAGCTTTCCAACCCTAAAACCCTTTCTGTACTACACCTTATGGCTTTCTTACTAAATGAACTATTTAGGAATATAATTACTGGTAAGCTGAGCCCTAGGCAAGAGGGCAGCCTAGAGGAAATACAGAGAAGCAGAAAAAGGTAATTTCAGGATGTTGAAATGAATAGGTGTTTAGGTCTTTAGTTTATACATGGGCAGATCTATCTGTTGGGATTTAGAATGTTGAGTTATAGAGGTGCTCATGATCCCAAAATACTGATACGCTGGGTCCTGCCCTAATGAATGTGACCCAAGCCTTCTTTCAACTAAAGAAAAACAAAATTTATTAAAGATTCACCATATTGGGTAGATTCTTAGGGAGCCTAAGAATTTGTGACACTTGTATTGACAAGCAGGCTAGACTGAATGTGAGCACCTTCATGGAGGAAAGATGGATCTTATATACAGAAAGAATATGGGATGGATCTTGGATGGTCAAGTAGTCTGGAGTGACTAGAAGAGGGGTTTAGGGAGGGTCTTGAAAAGGAGTCTAAGGAGGATCTTGCTAAGACTGGAGTGACTAGAGGTCAGATTCCAGGAACCCAGAGAATGGGATTTTGATGGGATCAAGGGTGGGAAGCAGCCAGAGGCAATCTGGAGGTTAACAGACAATGGGGGCCTAGGTTAGGTTAGGGGTAACGGATTTGTGCATGAAAAAGCCAGATCAAGTGGGAAATTCAGGGAGAATTCAAGGTGGGGGGTTGCCCAGGACCTATGAACAAATTCTTTGGGGGTAAACGAAAAGGTGTCGGCTTGGGCCCCATACCCTGTCATTTCTAGCTTTTTGGGGGATAAACTATCACTTTGTTTTGTGCCTCTTTTGTTATACTTAAGATCTTCTACCTTGTGTTTCATTTACTTGTCATATTTCCCCAACCAGATTATAAATTCCTCGAAGGTAGAAACTATATTGGAATCTTCTTTACCATCGCAATAGAGTAATATCCAGTATAGAAGAGGGAAGGTTCTGGATAACAGTAGCAAAGTGAAATGAGACCTGTAGATCTCATTCCATAATTCAATTTCACCTTATATCCCTGTGTCTTGTCTATTAACAAGGTTAGCTTGAGCTTGTGTGGAGCACAGTGACCCCAAAAATCCCCTACCCAAGATAAATTAAAAGTCAGAGGTGTCTTGAGGAGGTGTGTTACAAAAGATGAACGAGAATTTATACCCTAATGCAGTCAAGCCCCCTCCCACAGCTGTCCCTTCTCCCATTGGCTGGGAGGTGGGTGGGCTTACAATCTAAGCGTTAAATGTCCTCTAACAATAAGGAGCAAAGAAGCCCACTACTCTCTCAGTGGCTGGGAGGCAGGTTTACAAAGGACAAGAAAATAGAGGACGGCCAATCCAAATGTACCCATTCCTTTGGCAAACGCCAAAGGGAAGAAGGGGGAAGGGCTCTAAGAGATTCCTAAGAGTTTAATGCTGATTGACAGCAAGGGAAAGGGGGAAGGATCCTGAACAATCTGAACTTTCCAAATGTTCATGTCCTTATTTGGCAAAGTCTAAAGCTGGAGGGGATGGTGGGGGGGGAGGGGGAGGGAAGATCTTAAGCAAAGGTGGCACAAAACCCCCTAAAGGGCCTAATGCAGATAAGGGTGTGTAAAATCGGGGTGGGGGTGGAAAGACTCCAGAAGGGGCCTTAATGCTGGCAGTAGGAAAGAAGGGGGGAAAGAAGGGAGAAGGGGGAAACTGAAACTCAGGCCTCCTCCCACAAGAAACCTTGTGGGCTAAGAAGTTTTCACCTTTCCCATTCAAGCCTAGCTACCTTGCCCCATCCCTTCTAGGGGTACACACACACACACACACACACACACACACACACACACACACCCTCTCAAAGTAGTGCCTAGTAAGGTATTGTTTTTTTTAAGACCCTTTCCAAAAGGAGCAGTGATGAAAACGGCCATGTTCCCCTATAAAGGAAGAAATTTGTGCTGTCAAAAGAAAGGAATATTGTCGTTGCTGCGGATAAACATTTTGATTCTTAATAAGAGTAGAAAAAAAATTTGTTTCTAATATACTGCTAACATATATGTATACATATATAGATTTCAAATGATATTTGTACAGTTTTGGAAAGAAAGTCATCTGAAGTATAGAAACAGAAACATGCTTATAAAGGTACCATTAAAATGGCAATTTTCATGAAAAAAAGCAAACCTATCATGAACAATTATTTTCCAATGTTTGTTATTATAAAATAGATTTTTTCACTAGTATGGGGATAAATGTTTCATGAAATGAAATGAAATATTCTTTATGGCATAGAGTAAAGATCAAGGAAGTAAATATTTGAAATGGAAGAATAATGAATAAATTTGTGAATTGAGATTCCCTCGATGTGTCCATTATGACTAATGCTCTTTTTTTTAGTTTAAATAAGCCCCTATACCTTAACAACAGATGTCATTATATTAAAGTTTTGATTAATTTGAGTATTTGTAAAATTCAAGCTTATTAGGAAAAAAAAGTTTTTAAAAATTTCCTTTTCATAACACAAGAATGAAATCAGGAAAAGAATCATTTAAGTCAAACAAATGAATTTACTATAAATGGAATCCCCCTAAAGTCAATTCTTGCTCTTCAGTATCTAAATATATATATGCATTCCATCCTTTGAAAAAAGGTTAAAACAAACAGACAAATAAGCTCTGGGACTGATAACAAATTGGGAAATGCCAAAAGAAAAACATACACATATTTTAGCTCCAGGATTGTTCTGGACAGCTTGTAAAAGTACAGTAGTTAAGAAAAACTGCATTGGGATTTTTGTTTTTAAATGTTTTGCAATTGGAATTTGTTCAAAATTTTGAAATTAAAAAAAAACACATGGTACAAATATCTCAAGCTTTTAAGTGTTGATAGATTTATTTTCCATGTTCTTATTGCATTGTTCTGTTGACTTGCATTTTGGGTTTTTTTTTTTTTTGAGGGCAATTGGGGTTAAGTAACTTGCCCAAGGTCACACAGCTAGGTTTTTATTTGTATGTATTAAGTGTCTGAGGCCGGATCTGAACTCAGGTCCTTCTGACTCCAGGGCCAGTGCTCTACTCACTGCGCCACCCAGCTGCCCCTTGTTGACTTGCATTTTTAAGACAATGCTTTATGATTATTTCAATCAAAGTTTTTGGAAATTTGCAATCAGTTATTGAAAATAAATTTAATCCTGGGCATTAAATTAAATTTAATAATTTAGTAAATTTTAATTTAATAATTTATTTCACCTTCTGGTGAGATAGATCATATTTTAAATAAAGGAAAAAGATAATATTTTATTACCTATAATATCTATAATATTATATGTATTATATATATAATTTTCCTTATAATCAATTACTAATTTATATTTTATTATCTGTAATAAGTTAAATTCAAGATTTAGAACTAGAAGGAATTCTGGGGGTCATCTAGCATAACTCCTTCATTTTAGAGATGTGGAAACTGAGACCCAGAGTGTTACCCAAGATCACACAGGTAGTAAGTCAGTTCAAAAAACTTTTGTTAAATGCCTACTCTGTTGAAGGTACTGTTCTAAGCTCCGAGGATATTAAAAAATAAAATGAAACAGCCTTAATGGGATGTGAAGGCAACAGCTTATTTTAAAAATCTGATATTATAGAATTATTGTGGCTACTAATTTGATGAATTTAGACAGCATTCCTAGGATGGCAGAGAATGTCTGCTCATAGACATTGTTGTTGAGTCATTTCAGTTTTCTTGGCAAAGACAGTGAAGTGCTTTGCCATTTCCTTCCCCAGCTGTAACAGTAAGCATCCCAACATCCCCAGGGTGACTGCCAACACAGGTTCTTAGATCTGCTTTTCAAAAGGAAAGCAACTCAAAATGGGTTGACAAGCTTACTTTAATCAAACAAACATATATTACTTAGTTCAGGGGGAAAAGGTCAGCACCCCGAACTTCAGAGTATACAGACAGATCAAACAGACAGGCTTCCAAACTGTCCAACCATTATCAATATCAAGCTGGGGGGCTCTCAATGGCTGCCCAGAGTCTCATCTGGTCAAATCACACAACACTTCTCAAAATGAGCCCCAAAGCAAAGCCTCAAATCAGGGATTATATAATCTTCTCCTGGCTCAGAGAATGTAACCACCCTCTTGACCCACTGCCCAATCACACAGCATCAAGGTATGGTCATTCCTGAAAACCAAGCCTCCTACCACAGGCTCCATGTGACCACATTCAGCCTATTAGGGGGCAGAGTATATTTTCAAATCGAGGAAGGTTCTCAGAGTCACTTAAGTCAATCAAAGTCTCTTAAGCGAATCAAAGGTCCTAGGGGCAGGGAAGATCTTCAAATCTGCATTTCCATTACACCAGCTCATTTTACAAATGAGGAAACTGAGGCAAGCAGTTAAGTGATTTGCCCAGGGTCACACAGCTAGTAAAAGTGTCTGAGGCCAAATTTGCACTCAGGTCCTCCTGACTCCAGGCTCGGCACTCTTAGGTACTATGTCACCTTGTTGCCCATAGAACTTGACCTGAAATAGACATCACAAATGTATTCCGTTTTATGTATCCCTTAGTTAATTTATTTTTTGTGAGAACTATACCATCAAAAGAATATTGACTGTTATTCATTTCTCCAGTCCAGGATTTTTACCCGCACACCTACCTTATATTTGGAATTCAGATTGGACCAAGGAGCCAAACATTCCCAGCCTATTCCTGAAGGTAAACAGCACTGTCATTGTCATTTCAAAATAAGATCTTAGGACCATGGTCTGGAGATGGAAGGAACCTCGGCAATTTTCTAGTCTATACCCCTTAAGTTTACAAATAAGAACTGCAAAACTCAGGCTAAGTAATTTGTCTAAGGTCACACAGGCAGCAAATGTCTGAACTGGGATTTGAACTGAGGTCTACAAGTTCAGCATTACACTTCACCTTTCCTTGTTGACTGGTTCTGAGCCTGGAAAAGTTCAACAAGTATTTTGGTGCTCTGTGTATGAACACGCCTCAGAAATTAAGAAAATCACAATGGGATCAGTAGCTTTCTCTAGAGCTGACTTCATAAATGTTCATGGCACTGGAAATCCCATTCAGGAATTCAGGGAACAGCTGGTCTTCTGATTCTAAAGAATGAATGAAAATTGTTTCACCTTCTTTTGTTTCTGTATCTCCAAGTAAACCTGGTATTAAAAAGTAGTAGCACTGTTGAGGTGTGGGGGCATAGGGGTGCTTGAGACCCCAAAATATCAATACGCTGGGTCCTGCTGAATGCATTTGACTCAAGCCTTCTGTTAGCCAAAGTACAACAAAGTTTAAAGATTCACCATAATGGATAGACTCTTAAGGAGACTAAGTATTTGTGATGCTTGTATTGGACAAGTGGGCCAGAACAACCTGACACAGACTGAATCTGCACTAGACTGAATATGACCCACTTCATGGAGGCAAGATGAATCTTATATACAGAAAGACTGTGGGAGGGATCTAGGGGTGGTCTAGAGGAGGAGTTTAGGAGGGTCTTGAGGAGGAGTCTAAGGAAGTTCTTGAGGAATTGAGGTCAGACTCCAGATATGGGATTAAGGGTGGGAAATAGCTGAAGGCTACCTGGAGATGACAAACAATGGACGGCTAGGCTAGTTTAAGGGTAACAAATTTGGGTATAGATATTTTGACAGGCTCAAGGGTGGGAAGTAGCTGGACAATGGAGGGCTAGGCTAGGTTAAGAGTAACAGAGATGGGGCGGCTAAGCTAGGTGGCACAGTGAGTAAGAGGAGTAAGAGGCCGGCCAGAGTCTGGAGGACCCAGGATGGGCTCAGGCCTCAATACTTAGCACCCACACATAAATAACTAGCCGTGTAACCTTAAGCAAGTTACTTAACCCCAATTGCTTTAAAAAAAAAAAAGAGTAATAGAGATTTGGGCCTAGTGATAATGAAAGGCTTATGGCCTCAGGCAAATGCTTCATCAAGTGGGAAGATTCAAAGGGTTTCCCAGAGCCTGTACCCCATCAGCAATAGGGACTATTATTGACATGTGAAGAAGTGAAAATAAAGAAAATTATTTCCTTTTTCTCATGTGGTTTATGTATATTTTTAAAAAACTGTCAGTGAGTCAATAAATATTTATTAAGTGCCTAATTTTATGCCAGTGCTAATATCTAGGAATACAGTGAAAGGTGGAAGGCAGTCCCTGATGACACTATGCCAACAACTATATACAGACAAACTATATACAGGATGAACTGGAAATAATCTACAGAGGAAAGGCACTAAAATGAAGGGAGCTTGGGAAAGGTTACCTGTAGAAGGAGGAATTTTAGCTAAGACTTGCCACCTGTTGTTTAAAAGCAATGTAGCACCGTAGCCCAGAGGAAATCACAAGGACACTTTCACTCCGGGATGATTAATGTCTCTTCATTTTTGAATGATAAGTAGCAATCATCTTAAGTGGTTCCAAAAGATAGGTGGTCCCTCCCCACTCCTCATCCCCCAAGGTCAAGGTCAGAAAGGGGTTTGGAACAAAGATTTAATTATTCTTAAAATTATTCTAGAGCTGGGATTCTTAATCTGGGCTCTTTGAATTTTTGTTTCAGTACTTAACCACATTTTAATGTATTTGGTTTCCTTTTCAATCCTAAAAATTTTATTTTACCCACTTATAAGCATTATTCTGAGATAAGCTTATCTATCTACTAGACTGCCAGAGGGATCTATGACAAAAAAGGTTAAAAACCTCTGTTCTCAAGTCTTAAAAGATAGGTAAAGGCCTATAGGTAGTGAGATATAGGGAAACTACTGTGTTTGTACACATCAATTTGGAAAATGTCACTCTCTTTTTTACCCAATTCTTAAGATTCTTATGACATTTCAATGTCAGGTACTGTCTATCCTTCTTTGTTCCATCTCTCTCAGGAACACAATAGATGATAAAACCAAAGGTTGTATGTTTCCTTTTCATTGACACAAAGACACCGTGAATTATGCAAGTATCCAAGTTTTCTTTAGATAATTTATGTACATCTTGTTCATAAAAATTACAGTTTATAGATGTTCAAGTGGAGTTTTGAAAGCTAGAATCAACCCTCTGTCTTTTTTAAAAAAACAAAACCAAAATATCCATCAAATCCCATTACATTATGGATAAGGGAAGAATTTATGGCAAGACAGGAGAGAGAGAGCATTACAGGCAATAAAATGGATAATTCTGATTATGTTAAATTAAAAAGGTTTTGAACAAACAAATCCTATTACAGCAGATTCCAAGGACTTTACAGATTTAGTTGTTTCAAGATTTCTGTTGTTTGAAATGATTCTTGGGAAAAGTGGTCCTTAAAGGTTGGAAAACATTTTGTTATAAAGAAATTTGTTTGTAGTGGTATTCCTGTTAGTAGGTGGGTCTAACTTTGTATGTCAACCTTGAGATTGAGCTTACTTAATATGAGGCAGAGTTATGTAGTTACCTACATAATAGAAGAGAATGTTTCCAATCCATTCCATGCTAGTGATGAAAATACATTTTTTTTTTTTTTACAAGCCCAAAAGATGAACCATTCACCCTTGGGAGATTTTCCTATAAACTCTTTACTCTTTTGTGTCAGGAAATAGCCTTCATGATTCAGCCTAAATTTTATCTCAATTCTTTTCCATAAATAGTATTGGAATCAGTTTTTAGCATCTCCCTGTTTCCCTCAGGGGATGCACATTTCTATTGAGTTGTGCTAATTTTGCAGAAAATAGATGTTTTGTCCAGTGATTTTTGGAATGCGGTAGGTTTTAGGCATGGAATCTTACTGTGTATCATTTATGAAGAATCCCATTTGTACAGTTTCTGACATTACCAGATTCCTCCACATTTGCCACTTGTTAGCTGTGAGCTAAAGGAAACAAAAAGGTAGCTGGTGTTTGCTTTGACTCTTTTTGATACTTGGATAACAATCTAATTTTCCTTACTGAAAACTGATAAATTTGCTAATGACCATTCGTTGAGAAGGAAATAATCTCAGTTTCTAGGAATGTATCCTTTACTACACTGGCTTTTACTACATGTCTGGCCTCAGACTTCTCATCAGGTACAACTTCATCCACTGTGTGACCGGCTTGAAGTTTGTCTGCACCACTAGCTGGTCCTCAGCGCGCCCTCTTTCTCCTTCAGTAGTTCTCAGGAGCTGGCAGCTATATGTTCACATGTGCTTTTTCATGCATGTTTATCTGCATTTTCTTCAAAAAGTCTTAGAGGGAGTATCATTTTCTTCAGACTTTTTCTCTAAGATGTCACAAAAGTCACAAAAGCTGAGAGTGTGTTCAGGTGATTTCAGCATTGTATGTTTCTGGGTGCATGCTTAACAAATACTCAAAAATTCTGAGATTGGAAAGATTATTTTTATGAATATCTGCAACTCTAGTAAAATAAAGAGACAATCCAAAAGAACCTGTTGTTGTTTTTGTTCATTTGTGTCTGATTGTGTCATGGATCACACTCCATGAGGTTTTCTTGGCAAAGACACTGGAATAGTTTGCCATTTACTTTTCCAGTTCATTTTACAGATGAGGAATCTGAGGCAAACAGGGTTAAGTGACTTGTCCAGGACCACCCAGCTAGGAAGTGTCTGAGACTGGATTTGAATTCAGGTCTTCTTGACCCCAGACCCCAGGCCTAGCACTCTGATTTGCTGTGCCATCTAGTGGCTACTTGAACCAGCGGTACACAATACATATTTATATATGCAAATAAATATGCAAATAGATATAAACAAGCTTTTCTCAAAGCTCTCCCACTGCACTTCCATCCTGACTTCAATTTCAATGGGGATTTTATTTCTTCTGTCTCCACCTTGAATTAAAATTCTTAAATACAAGTGTTGCAGACTAAATTGTGAAATGGTTTTGTACAGGATGTTTAGGAAGGGTGGAGAAAGAGACAAAGAGAGAGAGAAAGGAGAGAAAGAGAGAGAGAGAGAGAGAGAGAGAGAGAGAACAAACTCATATATTTAATTAATTAGCTTTAAGTCAAATTCAACTCGTTTGATTAAAATTAAAAAAAAACTTTGTTACATATATTTATATTTGTGTATGTGTTTTCTGTGCAAAAAAGGACCCATGATTTAATATTCAAGGTGGTTTATTTTAGTCAAATCAGTTGAATATATGTGTATATGTGTATATATACCAATTTGTCTCCAGAATGGTGGCAAAACCAAACCTAAGATGTGACATAATCCAGGGAACAGTTCTGTATCGAAAATATAAACATTCCTGGTTTTAGTTTGGGGAATGTGGATGGATATTAGGACAGTTAAGTCTTTCCTTAAGATGCCAGAACATAATTGTTTTCAAGCTGCACATAATCAGAACACATGAATTTTGTCTGTGACTTGAACTTAAACCTTTGGGATTTCACATTCTATTCCTTGCTAGGGAAAACAAAATAAAGACCAACTCCCTAATTTCAGTACAAAAAGCCCACAAGGCTACTGAAAATAGTTTAAAGGTGACATGGCTTTAAAAATGCCAAAGTAAGCTTTTGCTGATTTAGAAAATAAATGAATCAGAAACCTAGATTAAATCTTCATAATAAACAGAGTTTGGTGGTTGTTGTTTTTTTAAAGTAAGAGGGATATATTTGGTACAAAATATATTTGGTAAAAATCTGTCATTTATTAAACCACATTTTTTCTGTTAATATGCAAAAGTTAAAATGTTTAGTGAGTCACTAAATAAAGCATTCTCTAAATTTTAAATGTACTAACGTTGAGCATATGCATATATGAATGTATATTTCTGATTTCCCATTCCCTACTCTTTCATATACAATTAATTACCAAGTCATGTTGATTATACCTCTGCTGCATCTCTTAAAAATATTGTCTCTTCCTACTACAGCCATCATAACAGGAGCCCTGATTAACAAAACAATTATCTGGATTATTACTATAGTGACCTAATAGATCTTCCTGCCTTTCCTTTCTCCCTCTTTCAATTCACCCTTCATACCGCTGACAAAATTACCTTTATGCTTTTGAGTTTCACATGCATGTAGTCACATATTTCATTTATGGTCACCTTAGATCCTAGCTCTTCCCTCTTGGAGACTCTAGGGAGCTCAAGAATTTGAAATCTATGAATGTTGGGCTGTGCAGAAATCTGACTGAATTGATGCTGGATTGGTCAAATGCTGATAATAAAATGACAGATTAGGATTGTGTAGCATTATTCAGTAAACTCACAAAAACTTCCTTTAAAACTGAACTTTGGAGAACATAGGTTACCAATGTTGGTGTTGCTCATAGTGGCGGGGAGGGGGGGTTCAGTACAAAGCAGTCTTCATCCCACCAGCTACCCAGATTCCCTGTTATTGACTAGAGTTGCAAACTGAATTCTTATATGTGTACTTATTCTTATATGTGTTCTCTCTCTCCCTCTCCCTCTCCCTCTCTGTCTCTCTGTCTCTCTGTCTCTCTCTCTGTCTCTCTCTCTCTGTCTCTGTCTCTCTCTGTCTCTCTCTCTTCCCCATCTCCTCCCCCCTTCTCTCTCCCCCTCTGCTCCCCACCCCCTCACCTACACCCCCACCCCCACAGTGTTTTAATACCTTTTGTTATTATCCCTAAATCATTTGTTTCTGGGGAAAACACCAAAAACCCTCTCCAGTGCTGATTTAACCATGGTCTGCCTGAAAATACAAGACTTACTTTTGAGTTTAGTTGGTATCATTAGATTTTCTCCATCAATTAAGTCTAGATAATTAACCAAAAAAAAAAAATTGAGCTCCAGTTTGTCATTTCTGAAGAATAAATGCTCACACTGAGATCTTAACAATTATCCCTTGTGAGCCTGCTCAAGCTGGGTCTAACACACCCACGACTGCACCAAAGAAAAACAATTAGACTGAAACATCTATTACACGTATTACATTTTAATAAGATATAAAGCATATTTTCCCACAGGAGCCCTTGTCTGTCAGATATGAGGTAGGACAGAAATAGAATAGTCATAAAACCTGCCTTCTATATGCTCACATTTTATTGAGGGATATGACCCATTTATGTGTATATAATCATGGAATGGGTGTTGCCTCAGACAAACTGAGACTGTGGGAAAGACTTTAGCTTAAGAAGGCCAGGGTCTCCCACTGCATCCTGGACCATGGCCGGTCATCCTGGAGGAGAGAGTGAGGCTGATAACTATGCATGGCTCTACTTCACCTAAATCCAGCTAACTTGCCAATCAAGACATCACCCTCCTGATGTCATTGGTCCTCTTCAAGGACAAAGGACAAACAGCAATATACAAGTCATCTGATTAGTGACAAAGCCTCACTGTTGCTTTTGAAAGATGTTTTATTTCCCATAGGGTCTCCAGAAATACCTTCTTTCTCCTCTGTTTTCTTCCTAGACCTCTGCTTCTTTCTCCTCTGTTTTCTCTTCATAATCATATAAGATTTCCCTGCTGAATAGTATGCTAGGCTCTTTTCTCAACGTTAAGGAAACAAGCCTCTTCCTATAAGCTGACATTCCCTGCAGCTAACATTGTGTGAGTTTGAACCACAGTTTATATACTTTCAGGTTTTGTTTTTTTTTCAGGGGTTTAACCTTTGGTGAAATGTAAATTTAGTATTACCTATGTAGCCTGAACTACAGTTGATGGTACTTGCACAGATTACAAGTATTTGTTGTAGTTGTTTAAAACATGGGTTCTTTAGCTGAAGAGGACATTCTGTGCTTACAAACCCATGGCTTAGATGGGCTATGTCACCTGAGCTCCTCTGTGTACTGGATTCACTTGAAGCATTTGTGTTCTATGAAGCTTACTTTTAAAGGTGGTTTTATAAGTGCTTACTGAATAATACTACAAAGTCCTAATCTGCCATTTTTATTATCAGTATCTCTCCAGATTTCATAAAATATGGACTCTCTTAGTTAGAATCATCTGAGAAATGGGTTGTCTCTTTCAGAGATCCTAGAGATGTGCAGAATATTGACACCTATTTTGCAACTGCACTGTTGTTGTTTTGTTTTGTTTTTCCCTTATGAAGGATGGAAGGTAAGGCAGCTAGGTGGTACAGCGGACAGAACACCAGGCCTGGAGTCAGGAAGTCTTATCTTCCTGAGTTCAAATCTGGCTTCAGATACTTCCTGGCTGTGTGACCTTGGGCAAGTCACTTAACCCTATTTGTCTCATTTTCCTCATCTGTAAAATGAGATAGAGATGGAAATGGCAAACTACTCCAGTGGCTTTGCCAAAAGAATAAAAACAACAAAAAAACTCAAATGGGCTCATGAAGAGTCGGACACAACAACTGAAAAACAACTAAACAGCAACTGAAAAGCATATCAACTGTTCTTAACAAGTTTGTATAACTTATACTGTATGGGCCAATCATGATTTTTACCTGGAATTTTTCCTCACAGCTTCCTTGGAAGGTTGACTCTCGATGACCCTGTGAACAATATTGTCCATGAGGTTTTTTGGCAAACATACTGGAGTGGTTTGCTATTTCCTTCTTTAGAGGATTAAGGCAAACACAGCTAGTGGGTATTTGAAGGCCATATTTCACCTTGGGTCTTCCTGACACCAAGCCTGATGCTCTATCCTCTGTATTACCCAGCAGCCTCATCACATGTGGCTCTCAGTACAATTTACTTGACTTTGTGATGGTGTCATTTTGGCAGTGTGGTGTGGAATAGGCCTTGGATTTGGAGTCACAAAATCTGGGTTGAAATTCGAGCTTTGCTGCTTCTTAGATGGGTGACTTTGGGCAGGTCACTTAACTTTTCAGTTGCGGTTTCCTTCTCTCTGGATCCTTTGAAGTTATGTTCTTGAGATCTCGCAGTTCTAAAGGGAACCCGTTTTACCTTCATGTCAGAGGAAGAATTGAAAAGTTATGGGATGTGAACTTTAACAAAACAAAGGGAAGGGGAATGAAGGTAAAGAATCCTATGTTTGGAACAAAAGCCCTAGGTTTATATATAGAGAGAGATTTTAATGTAATTCTGTTGTAAGCAGAGACTGTTACAGTTAGTGTTGTTAATAATAATAACTAGTATCTGTACAGCCCTTTTAAGGTTTGCAAACATTTTACAAATATTATCTCATTTGGTCCTCATAACAACCCTGGAGGTAGGGCCTTTTATTATACCCTCCTACAGATGAGGAAACTGAGGTATACAACGATTAAGTGCCTTGCCCAAGATCACATGACTAAGTGCCTGAGGTACTTCCTGATTCTATATCCAGTGCTGTAAAAAAATACTAAACATTTACTGTGCGGTATATAACACAATTGGGGATCTAGACGGTGCAGTGGATAGAGCCTGGGGCCTGAAGCCAGGAAGACTCCTTTACCTGAGTTCAAATATGGCCTCAGATACTTACTAGCTGTGTGACCCTGGGCAAGTCACTTAACCCTGTTTGCCTCACTTTCCTCATCTGTAAAATGAGCTGGAGATAGAAATGGCAAACTGCTCCAGCATCTATGCCAAGAAAACCCCAAATGGAGTCATGAAGAGTCAGACACAACTGAAACAACTGAACAACATATTAGAAAAAAAAGTTCTTGGTGTTAGGTAGCTTTAAAAAGCTTACCATTTTTAATAGTCAGCAACAAGTAGATGTAGACTCAAGCTTAAAAGGAGACTTAACATCTACATAACATTTTCCTCTGCGTTTTCTCTCTTATTCTCTCCACCTTTTTATTTCTCTTCGCTAGGTTGGTGATTCCATTACTGTTGAGAACTCCAGATGAGAAACCTCCCTTAACCAATTCAAAGACTGCTTAAATTCTTAGAGAGTCACAGCTAACATTAAGGGCTTACAGACTGGCCCAGGATCACAGACATAGCCAGTATATGTGTCAATCAGGACTTGAACCCAGGTCTTTCTGACTCCAAGGCCAGCCCTCTATTCTCTCCAATAGAGGCATAAAACTCAATCAGCTGCAAAACTCCAATACTTCCTCAATCAGATTAAATCATAATTGGGAAATGTTGAAAAAGATAAATAAAAATTTGTGGCTTTCTAAGTTAATATGTAGCCTTCAGGGATCTGTTTCTATTGGATTTTGACACCACTGACTAAAAGATTGTGTTAATTGTGTAACAGCCATATGGACATACTCTAGTCTTAGATGTTTATTTTTTTGTTTTGTTTGGGATGCTTTTTTTCAGTAGCAAGTTAATAATAATGCATTTGCTCTAAGACCATAGAATTTCAGAACTTGAAAGAACCTTAGAGGTTCAAGCCCTTCATTTTACAAATAAGGAAAGTGAGGCCCAGAGAGATTAAATGTTTTGCTCAAGGGACATGAATTTAGTAAGTGATACAGCCAGGAATAAAACCCAGTTCTCCTAATTCTAGGCCTAATGAATTTTCCACTATACTTTTCAGTAAGAAAAAACTGTGCAAGGCTATTCAACCACTCATACAAGCCAATATGACATTCTACTATATGGGGACCAGACCTGTGATTTCATTATTACAAGAAACTCTCAGATGAAGAAACTCCCTCTACCAATACAACTGGCACCTTGCCTAGAGTACTAAGAGATTAGGGGACTCACCCAGGGTCACACAAACAGAATATATGAAGGACAGGGCATAAACCCAGGTCTTTCTGGGTCTGAAGTTTTTTCTTTTTTATTTTAATATATTATGCCTCACAGTCTCCCATCTATACTTCATAGAAAATAAAAAAAGGGGGAGAAACAGACCAAGAGAAAATAAGAGGGGTTAGATTTGGAATAAGTTGGGGAGAAAAGGAGCAAGCATGTAAAATGTGGGGATGGGGGGCAAAGGCCAAAATAAACCAAAAGGAAGAAAAAAGTGAGCATCTGGGCTCTGTTGAAGCAAAGCTTAACCATAGGATGGAAGTGGCCCTGGGTTCTTCAAGATAGTGCTGAAGGGGTTCTAGCTTTGTCCCACCAAACTGGAAAAACTTCAACTATGGGACCAATGAAAGACTACTTTTTACTTACCACACTAGCAGAGTAGAAAATATTCATCCCCAGAAGGCTGGCTACCAGCTGAATTTCTTAGTCTGTTGAAGTGAGGAAGGATTGATTGGGCTCTATTTATGCCTAAATGATCTTTTGAAGTACAAATGGTTCTTGCTTTTATGTAAGTGAACCCTTCTGCAAACCTCCATGTAAAGACATTTTTACCCAATGTGAATTTGCTCACAGATTTGGGGAAGGGAAGGAGGGAGAGAGAGGTAAAGGGGTTGCCTGTGGAGGCAAGGGGCTGACACAAATTTCAAGGACATGTGGGGGCTAGAAATGGAGAATCAAGAACAGGCTGGGGCCAGCCATGTAGGAGGGACTGGCCTGAATGGAGAGGAAGAACTGGACATGTCTCCAGGTGGGTGGAGTGGGACAAAGGTCTCCTCTCTCTGCACTGGAGGTCTCAAGCCAAGTCCCCAGTGGGGGTCTTGGGTGTGGCAGTCTCTCCAAGTATCATTTCTTTTGCTTTCACTTGGAGGGTTTTTGTTTTTTGTTGTTGTTGAGGGGGAGCTGGGGAGGCCTTGGAGCAATTAAACAGAAGGGTAGACACAGAGGGGGGCACAGTGCCCTTTGGTAGAATTAGCATAGTTGTTTTTTTGGAATGCAAGTTTCTTTCAGAATTCTTTATGTAAAGAAAGATTTGCATAATGTGAATTTACATAAAGCAAGAATTGTCTCTATTACAATATAAGTCTGGAATGAGGGAAATAAGAGGACAAAGACTGTGATGAAGGTAGAGATGAGAAAACAGAAAAGGGATTACAAAAGGGGTTATTGCAAACAAGATGGGCACATTCTGAACAAAGGACTAGAAAGGAATTTTAACACATAACTTGGTTATAAGTCAGAGTAAATTGGGAGAGGTTGACATTCTCTTAGAAAACAAATGCCACAGAAAACTACCCAAATGATACCCTAGAATTGGGTTGTATAAGATATAGGTCTGCACTAACAAACTCCAGCTAGGGAGACATGAGAAGAGACCTAAGGGCTGGTAGAACACCCCTACCAAGACTCACCGGACAGTTTAGATGCTAACACCCTAGAACATAGGCTTTGGGAAGTGATGCTGAACATGAGACCTCATTCACTTTTAGATGCCCTCAAGGAGAAACACTGTGTTTGGGGAGAGATCTAGGACAGGAGAAGGGAAGAAAGGAAGGTAGAAATGACTGCTCACCTTTTTGTGCTCTTAGTGAAAAGACTTCACTGACAGTAGTCATGCTTATGTATTTTCTGTTGTGTGACTTTTTCTTGCCTGTCCTACTTTGTCTATATCTTTTTTGTTTTTAAGCCAAATCCTGTAGTTTATCTTTGGTTTCCCTCAAATATATGGGCCAAATGACTTCTCCCTTTTCCTTCATGTTTTACCCTGTGAGTGGTTTGCTTTTGTTTGCTCTGCTGATTCCAGTTATTCTGGTATATTGCTGGCTCTAGTTCCACCCTCCTATGCTGACTCCTGGCCTTGAACTCACTTCTCCTTCTTTTTATCCATCACAGTATCAGTGGTTTTCTGATAGCAGTTTTTGCCCTTCATTATGCATTTTATGTCTTTAAGATGTGAGTCTCTCTTAGAAGAAACCAAGCTTAGGAGAAATCCCAGCCTTTGTATTGTAGACACATGGAAAAACTAAGTACTTGCAAAGTTTTGAGATTGCCCATGATTTGCCAATCTGTGATACATCTGCCATCTCCTTGTCTTGAACTGGCTGTCCACCATGCATGCAATATTCCCCTTTCTCCTCTTAAATTCCTGCCTTACTTCAATGCTTAGCTCAGATCCCACCTTTTGCAGAAGGTCTTTCCTCACTCCCCTGGCTGCCAGTGATATCCCCTCTGAGATGTCTTTCTATCTTCTCTGCAAATTTCTAGTTATTTACATGTTGCCTCTTTCTTTAGAATGGGAGCTTCCTGAGGGCAGGATCTATCTTTATCTTTTTATACTAAGATAATTTAGGGGAGGGAGAGATCATTTTGGAAGAGAAGACCAAGGAGGGAGGGCTTCATAGAGGTAATGCTGTCATCAAGTAGCGTATTATAGTGAATATTTTTATTTTTATCTTTCCTGGTTCATAGTAAGCACTTCTTGACTTGGCTAGCACATCCTGTCATCCTATTACAAAAACAAGTACACCTATTCAGAGGGTGATTTTTGAATCAGTAATAAATAGCTGGGTTCAGTTCTTGTCTCATACATGGGCTAGCTTTGTTAACGCTAAGTTATTTAATGTCTGCACCTGTTTTCTTATTTGTAAAATGAGAAAGTTGGATTTGATGAGTTCTAAGACCACTATGTGATCCTATGAATTAATTAAATATCTAAGTGCCTGGGGCAGCTTGGTGGCCCAGTGGATAGAATGCCAGGCCCGGAGTCAGGAAGACTCATTTTTGTGAGTTCAAATCTGGCCTCAGACACTTACTGGCTGTGTGACCCTGGGCAAGTCATTTCACCCTGTTTGCCCCAGTTTTCTCACCTATAAGATCAGCTGAAGAAGGAAATGGAAAACAACTCCACTATCTCTGCCAAGGAAACCCCAAATGGAACAAAGAGTCAGACATGACTGAAAAATAACACAACAGCATCTAAGTGCCTGCTGTGTGCAGTAAAAACCCTCCAAAAGAACCATATCCCTGCTCCCTAGAAAGACCACTTTTATAAATATTAGTCTAACTACAGGATCTTGGAGTGGGGCGAGGGGATGAAAGGCATAGCACATGACCTGAAGAGTGAATGAGAAATGATTCATGATTCCATCATGGAAACTAAAAACATAAAGAAGCTTAAGACAGAGAAAACCACTCCTCTTTGTCCCCTTTGTTGTTCCACACTCTAGGAGTCTGAGAATTAACTGTTGTGAGGGGCTTAAAAAGGAAGACTAAAGCTGTATAGGAGAATGTAGCAGAAGAAAGGATGTTGTTATTTATACTTCTGGTTTTGGTGTGCAAATATATGGGCCAAATAATTTTAACATGACAGGTTGTGTGGCTGTTTTCTCATTTTGCTCAAAATTAAGTTTCCAGTGTTTTAAAAAAATATGTATATATTTTGAACTTGAGCATCTGCCATCCCTTTAATTATATCTCTAAGAGGAAATGAAACATCTTAGCTCAGTGTTTTTTCCTTCATTTTTAGCTTATTTCTTTCAAAATTATACAACTAACCTTTCAGTACTGTTGGTTCCATTTCAGGATGGACAGCCTTCATTTACACAGTGTCTGGCAATGTATATGTTGGTGAGTATGTTTTTGTTCAGTTCTAGGTTTCATCTAAACTACTATATTTGAAAGGTGGATTCAATTTCCTGAAATTACTTGTTTGGAAAATAAGACAAGCTGAAACCCATGAGCTTAGAGTTTGTTCTGAGTGCAATTGGAAATGGATTTATGGAACAACTTTGTTATTAGGTATTAGCAACAAAATTCATTTATTTCAGCAATCTGAAAAACAGCCAAATTTGATCATTTTGTTATCATGTGCACACACACTAAGGTATAGGATACCTCTATATGAGAGGAGGGAAATGCAATTTGTTTTTCCAAAGTACTTTTGATGCCCAGAACAAATACTTCTTCAGGAAAGAGAAAACATTTTATAGAGCTGTTTCCACTGACTCATCACTTCAACTGAAATAACTAATCAACTCAAATGGAAGGAAATAAGAAAAAACACGTGAATTTCAGTGATAAGGGTACAAACTCTCACAGAAAATGTGAAAAAAACCAACCAAGTGAGAATATAGGCAATTTAGGATTAACGAGGTGGTGGGAGATGGAGGGTAAAATCAATAAATGAAATTTAAACTCATTTTGCTCAATTGTTTAAGCCTTGTTTCTTGCCAAACTTTTTGTAAACCAGAGCAGTTACTACTACTACTAATAGTAACAATGATAAGTACTATCCAGTAAATAAGAGTGACATATTCTTTTTTTTTTTTTTTTGGAGGGAGAAAGGTAAGGTAATTGGGGTTAAGTGACTTGCCCAAGGTCATACAGTTAGTAAGTGTGTCAAGTGTCTGAGGCTGGATTTGAACTCAAGCCCTCCAGACTTCAGGACTGATGCTCTATTCACTGTGCCACTGAATTGTCCCATGACATATTCTTTGACTTAGTTTTCTAGGGATGTAGGATTTTCCTGAGTCTTTTGTCTTCCATGATCACGGGTACATATGTGTAAAAAAACTCTGACAATGTTATGGCCATCATCTTACCCCAGGTTTCAGTCTGTTCCACTTTATACAATCTTGTTGGCCATATCACTTTTGTCTCTGTAAAGTCAGCTGCCACATAGGGAGATCAGATTCACAACCTCAACCTCATAGGGACAACTGGAGAGGAAGTGAAAGACACAAGGAGAACCCCATAGTCTGAAAGACAGGTAGAGAAAAAATGTTTATTAAAACTGCCTTTCTCTTCTAAACTTTCTAATATATCTGCTGATAGGTATGTTATAAAGGGAATCAAGATAATAAAAAATATTTATTAAAGCATCTACTGATGTACCAGGCACCATGCTGAGGGCTGGTGCAGGAAAGAAAGGCAAAATACAGAACCTGCCCTTACAGATCTCACAGTCCAGTGGGGGAGAAAACATGCAAACAAGAAGATATATGCAAGATAAATGAGAGACAAGAATTATAACACCAAAAAAAAAAAAATGACAGAATCACCATAAGAGAAGTGTGAAGACAATACTAAGATAATTTAGAGGAGGAAAAGATCATTTTGTCAGGGAAGATCAAGGAAGGAAGGCTTCATAGAGGTAATGGTGTCATGCAGCTCTAGATCTGATGGTCCAATAAATAAAACCCTTATAATAGGAAATCCCAAGGTACCCCATTACTAGCAACTCCTCCTAGGTTTAAGAGAAATACACGGTATCCCTAAAATCTGGACCCATAGGAAATCTCATTAATGATGCATATTTTCAAGAAATGAAATTTTCAACAACATTTTATCTAATTAGCATAAATGAGATTTCATAGGAAGACGTAGGAGACACATAGGAAATCTCATTAATTAAATTAATCTCAGTAATATGGAAAATAGTCCCCAGTAGCTAATGAAAGCTTTTATTCCATATGAAGTTGTCATGGCTACAATTTATGATAATTAAATAAAATGCTGTTGAAAATTTCATTTCTTGAAAATATGCATCATTAATGAGATATTATGTCCAGACTTTAGGGACACCCTGTAGTGAATATTGGCTTTAGAGTCAAGAGAACTTGGGTTCAAATACCCTATCTGACTCATTGCTGCTGTGTAACTGGGCAGTTCAGTTGAATTTCAGCTCTCTAGGAGCATAGAATAATAATTTAAGAGCTTAAATTGACTTCAAGTTATCTAATCTTACCTACTAAGTCATAGATGGTTGTCAAAATGTACTTTGGTGTTGAAATTATTATACTAAATGAATCATGAATCCTTGATATATTGACCTAAAACTTTTATTGCCTGCTTCCCAGGGCTGTTGAGAGGAATGAAAATGCAAAAACCTTAAATTATGTTAATGAAACAAAAGAAATTAAAATTTGAGTTATTATTGTACCTCAAAAGATAAGTAAATTTTTTTTTTTTAAAACAAGTCTCTTTATCTTGTCCAGGCTGAAAATGCAGGTCTAGTCTCATTGACCTGATCCTTTTCTGATAAGCAGGGATTTTTTATGTGCTCTGTTTCCTAACTGGGC